>WNWK01003445.1:0-50000 GCA_009830355.1 Cherax destructor | reverse complement strand
TTTGAATGTGTGTAACTGAATAATCACCTATTTATGTTAGCAGAAGCCGAGTCATAGTTCCTGGCCCCGCCTAACTATTGTCGACCGACTATCCTGATTCTTAACCTCCCAAGTTTGATCACATCTGTTCCTTTAACTGGGTATATATCTGCCTTCATCTTATGAGTATTTTATATGATGATTTTGCCTTCTCTAGTTCTTCTCTCTTGTAGCGTTGTTAACTTCCATTCCATCCATCCATCCATCCATCCCGTGTGTAGCCAGTTCAAGTCTTCTTGAAGCCAGTCCATCGCCTCCCTGGCTGAAATCTTCCTCAGTAATATTACGTTATATGATAATAACGACATGAAAAAAATCAATTTTTCTTTTGAACTGACTATTTACTTATGCTGGGGACCAAGGACTGATTTTTGGATGACTCCGTTAGTTACCCGTACCCAGTCCCATATTTCCTTTCATACCATTATCCTACACATATTATGTTCATTAGGAATTCCCGTACCTAGTTGATGATCTTTCCTACTGCCTCTGTTTGTTCTTGCAGTTTGTACAGCGGCTTGCTGTGAGCTGCTTTTGGTAAATCCCTGGCACACTTAGAGACATTGGGAATGTTTACTTACACTTGCTGCCCCTTTTTTAACAGATAGTAGGTACCTAAGTGTTAGTCGACTATTGTTTGTCGCATCCCAGAGGGTGTGTTAGAATGACTAAGATAGAGCATATGACTTTGAAATAAGCTGAGGTAGGATAACAGCGTTTAGATTGTGAATTCATCTGTGTAAAATAAAATAGTTTTGGATATGACGCCAAGATTATACAGTTTGTGTTACCTGTGAGATTGAGTGTGTTGTTTACTCTAACATCTTTTTCCTTGTAAGATGCCTGAAATATCTTTCATAAAGTGTACTTCAATATTTATTTTCTCTCCATCTCCCCTGTTCTTATAGCTGAGCAATCAAGACGTTGCATCGTGACTGCTCCTCAGAAATATTAACGTTCTGCAATACAAATAAAATTATAAACGTCACTGTTGACGATATGAACTAAAACATGGTCTTGGACCATTTACAAAGTCACACTGTGACTATTAAGTCACACTGTGACTATTAAGTCACACTGTGACTATTGGAACTTAGTCTTAAGTTTGGGAAAATCATCACTCTTGTCTCCTCTGATACTCCATTACTCTGATCTCTATTCTTCAGGTTTTCATGTATGTGCTTTCTTATTATAATCAAAACTAAGCACCAAACCCACAAGGCTTATACAGCGATACAGTATATATGTGCTTGAGCACTGTATCTTATTCCTACCTGCTCCTTGAAGTTTTCACTTGAGACTGTGACGTCACAGTCTCAAACGCCATTCATACCCATGCTGACTGTCTTCTTTTTAACCTTTTCTTTCTTCTACATTAGCTAATATACAAGTTAGTATTGCCGAATTATAGTTCAGTTCTTATTTTTTGTTGTAACCTTGATTATTATTTGCAGTCTTACAGCTATATAGAAGCAGCACTGTTTTTACAGTTTTGTTGTATATCTTCATTATTTGGTCAAACGGTTCCTTCCTTCCCTCTCCCTCCCTCCCTCCCACTCTCTCTCTCTCTCTCTCTCTCTCTCTCAAGTTATATGGCGTTAAGCTTCTGTCCCTATTGATTTCCTCGAGTCTAATTCTCTTGGAAATCCTCTTTCATTCCCTATTTTCAGTGATAGTTTTATCCAGCCTTCATTTTTTTCCTCTTTCTTTCTATCAAGTTCTGATTCCTAGGTAGTTTGATCGCTAGCGCACTCAGCTCACACAATGAAGTCCGGAGATCGAATCTCCTCCGGTACGGCTGAAAAACATTAGGGGCGTGTTTCCATAAGACACCTGTTGTCCCTGTTCACCCATCAGTGTAAAATAGGTACCTGGTGTTAGTCGACTGGTGTGGGTCGCATCCTGGGACAAAACTGACCTAATTTGCCCTAAATGCTCAGCATAACAAGCAGCTTTCTATACAGTAGTATGTCATTGATGTCAGCTAGGCCTGTATTACATGTACTTGTAGTAAATAAAGTTATTATTATTGTTAGTCATGTGTTTAGTTCATCATATGCCTCTGTTATCCTTTTTTCATTTCCTATTCAAATCTTATAACTTCGTCCCTTACTGTCTGCTGCCATTTATAAGCAGCATATAGTAAGGGAAGAAATTATAAGACTTATAACTTTCTTCCCCATTTATCCTCATTTCTCTGCTTTCCATATTCATTTACTCCTATCGCTTTCCCTTCTGCAGTTAGTAAGCTTTCTCGCTTTCCCTTCTGCAGTTAGTAAGCTTTCTCGCTTTCCCTTCTGCAGTTAGTAAGCTTTCTCGCTTTCCCTTCTGCAGTTAGTAAGCTTTCTCGCTTTCCCTTCTGCAGTTAGTAAGCTTCTCGCTTTCCCTTCTGCAGTTAGTAAGCTTTTTCGCTTTCCCTTCTGCAGTTAGTAAGCTTTCTCGCTTTCCCTTCTGCAGTTAGTAAGCTTTCTCGCTTTCCCTTCTGCAGTTAGTAAGCTTTCTCGCTTTCCCTTCTGCAGTTAGTAAGCTTTCTCGCTTTCCCTTCTGCAGTTAGTAAGCTTACTCGCTTTCCCTTCTGCAGTTAGTAAGCTTTCTCGCTTTCCCTTCTGCAGTTAGTAAGCTTTCTCGCTTTCCCTTCTGCAGTTAGTAAGCTTCCTCGCTTTCCCTTCTGCAGTTAGTAAGCTTCCTCGCTTTCCTTCTGCAGGTTAGTAAGCTTCCTCGCTTTCCTTCTGCGGTTAGTAAGCTTCCTCGCTTTCCCTTCTGCAGTTAGTAAGCTTCCTCGCTTTCCCTTCTGCAGTTAGTAAGCTTCCTCGCTTTCCCTTCTGCAGTTAGTAAGCTTCCTCGCTTTCCCTTCTGCAGTTAGTAAGCTTCCTCGCTTTCCCTTCTGCGGTTAGTAAGCTTCCTCGCTTTCCCTTCTGCGGTTAGTAAGCTTCCTCGCTTTCCCTTCTGCGGTTAGTAAGCTTCCTAGCTTTCCCTTCTGCAGTTAGTAAGCTTCCTCGCTTTCCTTTCTGCGGTTAGTAAGCTTCCTCGCTTTCCCTTCTGCGGTTAGTAAGCTTCCTCGCTTTCCCTTCTGCAGTTAGTAAGCTTCCTCGCTTTCAATTCTGCATTTAGTAAGCTTCCTCGCTTTCCCTTCTGCAGTTAGTAAGTTTCCTCGCTTTCCCTTTTGCGGTTAGTAAGCTTCCTCGCTTTCCCTTCTGCGGTTAGTAAGCTTCCTCGCTTTCCCTTCTGCAGTTAGTAAGCTTCCTCGCTTTCAATTCTGCAGTTAGTAAGCTTCCTCGCTTTCCCTTCTGCAGTTAGTAAGTTCCCTCGCTTTACCTTTTGCGGTTAGTAAGCTTCTTCGCTTTCCCTTCTGCGGTTAGTAAGCTTCCTCTCTTTCCCTTCTGCAGTTAGTAAGTTTCCTCGCTTTACCTTTTGCGGTTAGTAAGCTTCCTCGCTTTCCCTTCTGCGGTTAGTAAGCTTCCTCGCTTTCCATTCTGCGGTTAGTAAGCTTCCTCTATTTCCCTTCTGCGGTTAGTAAGCTTCCTTGCTTTCCCTTCTGCGGTTAGTAGGCTTCTTCGCTTTTCCTTCTGCAGTTAGTAAGCTTCCTCGCTTTCCCTTCTGCGGTTAATAAGCTTCCTCGCTTTCCCTTCTGCGGTTAGTAAGCTTCCTCGCTTTCCCTTCTGCGGTTAGTAAGCTTCCTCTCAATATTCTTCCTCGTATTATTTTGGTACAAGTCTTTGTATAACCATGTAAAACTATGACTGTTAGCGGCGCCATATTGTTGATGTCATCAATGTTTGACGTCAGTAGGGTGATGTCCAGATCCAGTCATGCTGATTAATTTCTTCTTTTTATCCTGATTTAATCAATGACGTTTTGATTCATGCAATTTTCCATTATTGCCTCTTCCATTTCTTTCTTTCAGTCGTCTGTTATTTTCTAGTTATTTTTTGTCCTACCAGGATTACTGTCACTGTTCTCTAATTTATCTTATATTCCTGTCTCGTTCTTGTGTGGCAGAAGTTTATAAACTACCCATCTCTCCATATCACCTGGTTGCCTTTCACTATACGGTCTGATGCGAAGGATGGTCATCTCTATGAAGCTCTATATATTACTGACCTGTTATGCTACTCCTTCCATCGTTTTCTCATTTTATTATCTTTTACTTCTCATCAAAAGGAATATATCAGAAAATATCTATCCTGTGAAATTAGGCTCTGATATAGTAATTGATTTCATGAAAATATAAACACACTACAAACAGTGAGGTAGATTCAATATCACTGCCGTGTCACAGCCTCTTCGTAGTTTCCCCTTCAAGAGAGGAGAGTTTAGAGAAATGGGGGAAGATTTTATGGCAGGGGAAGGTGGAGGGGAGAGTGTTGGGGCGATTTAGTGTAAAACGGAATGAGGAAGGGAGAGGCATGTATGTGGAGGGGAGAATCAAATGAAGGGTGGGGTGGAAAGTAAAGGGAAGAGAGGTGAGGAGAAGAAGGTAGAGTTTGTAATGGAAACTGTCTCCGCTGTTATGGAAATTAATATGGAAAAAAAAAATAAAAAAATAAAATGAGGTAAAATAAAGAGATTGAAAAATAGACATAAATGGCAGAGACAGGTTTTTCCCACAAGAAAGCACTTGGCTTTGCGGTCACGGTAATGTCTGTTATCGAAAGGTGCCTCTTGATGATTATTAACCCAAAATGGCTGGGTGTTTAAGGATAACATAGCAGCACATTCCCGGGATAAATGTTGGGGGTTCCCAGAGAGTGGATGTGGCTTCTGCCTTCCTCTCTAGAGACTTGAATTTCGCAATGAGTCAGCTAGTCTTTACCATGCTCCACAATCACAGCATTCTCTACCGCTGACCAAACTGCAGCTAAAGCTGACAGAAACAGATTACCAGACAGGCAAAAATACATAGGTCACTGAATTTGAATTAAGGGAAAAATTACGTGAACTTAACGAAAATCATTACAAGTAACCAAATGAAATATAACAACCCAACATTGAAGATTTCTGGCGCCATAAAGCAGAAACTAAGACTATGAGGAAACAACCCAAACTATGAAGAACAAGTTCACTGTTAGAATACCCATACCTGGCCTGGAGGGCGTCGAGGGTGATGTGCTCTACCTTACACCAGCCAAACACCAGGTAAAGCTGATGCTACCAGGAAGCGACACCTTAAGCTATACAAGAAAGTCCAGAGACACTAGCAACTACAAATATGCCCAACAGATGGCTCTACCTATGATCACTCTGACCCTGTCTATTGGGGCCACATTGCTGGGAATCTTTAAAAATCTGGAAATAAACTATAAGAAAAATAATTATCCTCTTCCCCCCCCCCCCACACACAGGAGTTTGGGGGAGTTTCCTGGGAAGAGGAATGTGAAAAGGGAGGCGGTCATGCATAGGGAGGGAAAGGAAAAGGGGTTGGGGGATTAAGTAGCTATATCCTATTGTCTTCGTGTGCTCGTCTTCCACTCCTGAAAACAGGTCTAATATGCTGTCTCCTTCATCATTTGCCTCTGCATTAATTTATTTTACCTAAACTTGCACATTTTACTTTCCCAGCGTCATGTTTTTACCCTGCTTTACTTCTCAATCATCTTCATTTTTTTATATTTTACCTGTCTCTTATATAAAAAAAAAATACAAAATAATCTTTAGTGGTCAACATAGTTTCCCCTTGATACAATCATAATAATTATTACTCCTGTGTGTCATCCCGTTTTCTTTCAGCCTTTAGCAAAAACTTAAATACTCGTCTTTTCGTCTTTTTACCAAACTTTGTTTTCTTCTTCCTCAGTCTCAGTGTCTAAAGTCACTTGCATTCCTCGTTTAAGAACCTCGTTTTTTTTTTTTTGTTAATCTTGTTCTCCCTTTCATTAGTTTTATTTACTCCCTCTGCCACATTTTTTTTCGACCGTTCTACTACAATTTAAGGTGTCTCACCCTCTAACCTCGTTATCCAAATTCTCATCTCTCAATAATTACTTGTTTCCACATTTTCCTCTAATCTATTCCTGCTTTCATCCATCTAATACTATTCCTTCCTGATTCATATTTCCATCCACTTTTATTCCCTCCCCTCGCATCCATTCATTCTCTCGACCATCATTTTCTTTGTCCAGTGTATCATGCATTCAGCACACCTCGACCCTTCATCTGCTTTACCATTCTCCTCTGTCATCCTCTGATAGACCTGATCTGAGTCCGTATTCGATCTCTCTGTCTCTGTCTGTCTCTCTCTCTCTCTCTCTCTCTCTCTCTCTCTCTCTCTCTCTCTCTCTCTCTCTCTCTCTCTCTCTCTCTCTCTCTCTCTCTCTCTCTCTCTCTCTCTCTCTCTTTCTCTCTCTCTCTCGTTCTTCCCTCTTCCACTTCCTGCCTCCTCTTACCCACTCTGGAGGAATCCTCAATGCGACCACATGAGAGTTATGGCGGACCTATCAGTATGTGCACAAGTCCCTTACTAAACACCAACCAGCTGCTTGTGTTCTCCTTCCTGTCTACCATTCTCTTCCTCCTCTATCGCATGGCTTTTCTTCGCTTCCTTCCGTCGGACTAATTAGGTTGGTTTGATGGTTAATGGGTTTTCGAGCCTATCAACTACATTAAACTAGAGCCTATCTGCTACACTACGCTAGAGACTATATATTACACTAAACTAGATACTATCTACTACACTACACTAGAGCCTATCAACTACACTAAATTAGAGCCTATCTACTACAGTGCACTAGATACTATATACTACACTACACTAGAGGCTACTGCACTACACTAGAGCCTGTCTACTATACTACACTAGAGACTATCTACTACACTATACTAGAGACTATCTACTACACTACACTAGAGCCTATCTACTACACTACACAAGAGCCTATCTACTACACTACACTAGAGCATACCTACTGCACTGCACTAGAGACTATCTACTACACTACACTAGAGACTATCTACTACAATACACTAGAGACTATCTACTACACTACACTAGAGACTACTACACTACTGGACATCTACTCACTACAAGGACTATCTACTACACTACACTAGAAACTATGCACTACACTACACTAGAGACTATGTACTACACTACACTAGAGACTACTACACTACACTAGAGACTACTACACTACACTACACTAGAGACTATTACACTACACTAGAGACTATCTACTACACTACACTAGAGACTACTACACTACACTAGAGCCTATTTACTACACTACACTAGAGACTATTACACTACACTAGAGACTATCTACTACACTACACTAGAGACTATCTACTACACTACACTAGAGACTACTACACTACAGTAGAGACTATCTACTACACTACACAAGAGACTATCTACTACACTACACTAGAGACTATCTACTACACTACACTAGAGACTATCTACTACACTACACTAGAGGCTATCTACTACACTACACTAGAGACTACTACACTACACTAGAGCCTATTTACTACACTACACTAGAGACTGTCTTCTATACTAGGGTCATTAACGTTGCCTGTATTTTTTTTACCAACAGACAAAAATCTTTAGCAGCCCTCGTATATATATATATATATATATATATATATATATATATATATATATATATATATATATATATATATATATATATATATATATATATATATATATATATATATATTATATATATATATATATAACTTTCGATTTTCCTTTGCACTTGGTGGGAAATGACGTGTTGAAAGAAAGATATATATATATATATATATATATATATATATATATATATATATATATATATATATATATATATATAGTAGGTAGTAGGTTGGTAGACAGCAACCACCCAGGGAGGTACTACCGTCCTGGCAAGTGAGTGTAAAACGAAAGCCTGTAATTGTTTTACATGATGGTAGGATTGCTGGTGTCTTTTTTCTGTCTCATAAACATGAAAGATTTCAGGTACATCTTGCTACTTCTACTTACACTTAGGTCACACTACACATTCATGTACAAGCATATATATACACACCCCTCTGGTGTGTGTGTGTGTGTGTGTGTGTTGTGTGTGTGTGTGTGTGTGTGTGTGTGTGTGTGTGTGTGTCGACTGACGTGACGTAATTCGGATTTTCCTGTTACCCTGTGAACATCAATTGTTCATAGTCTTTCTCTGTCTACTTTGACAGTGACACTTAATATTGTTTGCATCATATATGTTTCTCCAGTGATATGATAATTACTTACAATAGTCTTTCCATATATTCTTGCCATACAGATCCTGTACCAGACGGCAGGAATACCATTTCTCGAGCCATAATGTGCCATAAGTTGTTTACCTCTCAGGTGGTACACTCTCTCACGTTTCCTTTCACCGAGCCCAAGATCATTGTTCAACACCTGGATGTCTTCAAGAAGGAACTTGATAAGTTCAAGTCAGTTACTGATCAGCCAGGCTGTGGTGCATACGTTGGATTACGTGGGGCTAGAACCAATAGCCTGGTTAACCAGAATGGAATGTTTCCGGATCTTCCTGAGCTTTTTGGCAGTCACTTTCATTCGTATACTTATAATTTGTGCATTTTTCTCTATCATTAAGATTTTCTCGCTAACAGAAAGTCATTTCCCTATACAGTGTTGTAATATTGTAAAGGCGTATTTCAACACAACAGAACAAGTGGGAGAGGTATGAGGATACATCAGAGGCAGGACTATACAACCTTAACAAGGGTCTTACAAACAATAACTAACTCGCCACGGCCTGCCTCCACCACCGTGCGACACGTCAATACAGTGATGGGTGCCTCTGATTCCTCCGTGGACTTAGTCACGTAATGTCACTATCTGGCTGAGTCTCTGGTTGCCTACGCCTGCGGTTTTCTGCTTTATGGAGGTGCATTTGTATTTCATCTTGGTCTGCAACACTCCATTAGTGTGCATGAAGCTCCAGTCGTTAAGTCAGGCACGCAGTCTAGGCTTTATCTCAGTTTACAACGGAACTTAAAACATGACAGTGGATTCTGAAAACACAACGAGCATTCTCTGTTTTACAACCACATTCTATTTTTCCACATTGCCAGTATCCGACGACTACCTGTGATATCTTCACCGATAAGATACGTACTTACGAAGCCGTCTCTTTTTTTGCCATAGGGATTGCGACAATCTCCATGGTCAGTCTCGCACGATCCCGCAAGCATCAACATACTTGCTTGGGAAACGTTTGGAGTATCCAGAATCAGGCAGTTACTCATTCAGTGCCAGTGTACTAGAGGAAAGTGCGCTTAAATACTCTGAACAGCCTTGAATCCCATTTCTCGGAACATGGCTTATCTTAAGCCTATTCTGACACACACAAAAAGAGATTCCCTGTGCCATAAAGTACATCAATCACGAACGTGTTACATCTGCCTAGGACGTGCAATGGCAGACTTAAATACGCAACTTGAGAAAATTCGTAAGAATTTCAATAGATTATTAACAGTATCTTCGCAAAAAAAAATACTAGTCCCACATGGTTCATGCAGTGGCTGATAATCATTAAAGGGATAAAATTTACTAGTGAAGCCTTCAAGTAAGGCAACAAAAAGAATATATGATAAACATCATGCAGCACTTGCTTACTGGCAGGCAAATGATATAAATTTCATGACATAAGTCCGCTCTTATACTGAGTATGCTCCACCCTCATATCTCGTCACCGCCCTCTATATCATGCGTAGCCTTCCTTAATGTATCGTATTCTGTATTCCCAAAGAAAAGGGGGAAGAGAGAGAGAGAGAGAGAGAGAGAGAGAGAGAGAGAGAGAGAGAGAGAAAGCGAGAGTGAGTGGAGGAGAGTTGTTCGTTAGGCAGTACACTGAAGGGTGCATAGTTCAGCTCAGAGAAACAAAAAGTGTAAGGTACTGCTTTGGTATTTATGCATTTTTGTAATGTTTATTTTTGTGCTTGTGCGCTTGTGTGTAATTGCGTAATAACCTGTTTTAATTATATAATTGTAGTTTCAGGAAGACAACCTATTCTAATGGTGTCTCGTTTTCTGTTATGAGTGTAAAAAATTTTTTGGGGGGAAACAGAGGTTTCTGACATGCTATATTTAATATCTGATGTAATTCCTTGCATCTACCACTCAGTTTTTGATGAAATATTGTCCAAAATCCCATTCGTTCCGGTTCTGGCATTAGTGAAAGTAATGGCCCCTTCTTCTTTGTTACTGGCACCAACAAAATCCTAAATGTATAAAAGCAGTCTGTATAGCAATGAAACCACGAAACAAGTAGTTCTGAATCATTTACCAAACTGCGGCAGGCCAGGATTCGACCCCACGACACATTGTCCTGTTCTTTTGGTAGAAAATTATTAATTTTTAGTTTAACATAAATGAAAAAACATATCTTTAAACTTATAGTAGAAAATTATAGAAAAGACTTAATTTTAAATGAGTTCTTGCTAATTTACCAGTTTTACGTATTCGGCACGACGTATATATATATATATATATATATATATAAATATATATATATATATATATATATATATATATATATATATATATATATATATATATATATATATATATATATATATATATATATATATATATATATATATATATATATAACAATTCGCAAACAGGCGAAATTATTTACAAACATTGTCTCTACGTCCACAGCAGGACTCCTGACTTTACCACGGAGCTAGACCGGGGTCTAGCTCCGTGGTAAAACTGGTTACTCTGATACAGAGTTTGCAGGTTCGAGTCCTGCTGTGGACGTAGAGACAATGTAAATAATTTCGCCTGTTTGCTGATGTATTTAATGTATATATATATATATATATATATTCTTTCTTTCAACACGTCGGCAGTTTCCCACCGAGGCAGGGTGGCCCAAAAGGAAAAACGAAAGTTTCTCCTTTTACATTTAGTAATATATACAGGAGAAGGGGTTACTAGCCCCTTGCTCCCGGCATTTTAGTCGCCTCTTACGACACGCCGAATAGGTAAATCTTTTCAATTAGCAAGAACTCATTTAAAATTAAGTTTTTTCTATAATTTTCAACTATAAGTTTAAAGATATATTTTTTCATTTATGTTAAACTAAAAATTAATAGTTTTGTACCAAAAGAACGAGACAATGTGTCGTGGGGTCGAATCCTGGCCTGCCGCAGTTTGGTAAATGATTCAAAACTACTTGTTTCGTGGTTTCATTGCTATATAGACTGCTTTTGGAGGCAGGTATTCAAACAGGAGGAGGCTGAAGTTAATACTTGAGCATACCACTGCCACGAGAGTCCTCGCAACAAGAAACAAGCAACATGAGCCTAGTTCGCTAGTCTCATGTTGTTTGTAGGATCGATGACTCAGTTGGTAAGGTGACAAGTAGATTGTGAGGCCTCTTGAGGCTGAACAATGTGTCGTAGGGTCGAATTCTGGCCTGCCGCAGTTTGGTAAATGATTCTAAACCCCTTGTTTCGTGTCGAAACTCTATTCTTGGATTTGCCAGACGCCCACATGCCGCAGAAGTTATTTGGTGATATGTATGTACTTACCTATTTATGATTGCAGGGGTAGATTCACAGCTCCTGGCGCGCGCGCGTGTGTGTGTGTGTACTCACCTAGTTGTGGTTGCAGGGGTCGAGACACAGCTCCTGGCCCCGCCTCTTCACTGGCCGCTACTGGGTCACTCTCCCTGCGCCATGAGCTTTGTCATACCTCTTCTTAAAGCTGTGTATGGAACCTGCCTCCACTACATCGCTGTGTGTGTATGTGTGTGTGTGTGCGTGTGACGTGTGTGTGTGTATGTGTGTGTCTGTGTGTGTACTCACCTAATTGTACTCACCTAATTTTGGTTGCAGGGGTCTAGACGTAGCTCCTGACCCCTCCTCTTCACTGACCGCTACTAGGTCCTCTCTCTCCCTGCTCCATGAGCGTTATCATACTTCGTCTTAAAGCTATGTATGGCTCCTGCCTCCACTGCATCACTTGCTAAACTATTCCACTTCTTGACAACTCTATGACTGAAGAAATACTTCCTAACATCCCTTTGATTCGTCTGAGTCTTCAACTTCCAATTGTGACCCCTTGTTTCTGTGTCCCCTCTCTGGAACATCCTGACTCTGTCCACCTTATTTATTCCACGCAGTATTTTGTATGTCGTTATCATGTCTCCTCTAACCTTCCTGTCCTCCAGTGTCGTCAGGCCGATTTCCCTTAATAGGACATTCCCCTTAGCTCCGGAACTAACTTTGTTGCAAACCTTTGCACTTTCTCTAATTTCTTGACGTGCTTGACCAGGTGAGGGTTCCAAACTGGTGCAGCATACTCCAATATGGGTCTGCCGTACACAGTGTACAGTGTCTTGAACGATTCCCTACTAAGGTATCGGAACGTTATTCTCAGGTTTGCCAGGCACCCATATGCTGCACCAGTTATCTGGTTGATGTGTGCTTCCGGAGATGTGCTCGGTGTTATACTCACCCCAAGATCTTTCTCCTTCAGTGAGGTTTGTAGTCTTTGGCTACCTAGCCTATACTCTGTCTGCGGTCTTCTTTTTCCTTCCCCGATCTTCATGACTTTGCATTTAGCTGGGTTAAACTCGAGAAGCCAGTTGCTGGACCACGTGTCCAGCCTGTCCAGGTCTCTGTAGTCTTGCCTGATCCTCATCTGATTTAATTCTCCTCATTAACTTCACATCACCTGAGAACAGGGACACTTCTGAGTCTATCCCTTCCATCATGTCATTCACATATACCAAAAATAGCACTGGTCCTAGGACTGACCCTTGTGGGACCCCGCTCGTCACAGGCGCCCACTGTGATATCTGATCACGTACCATGACTTGTTGTTGCCTCCCTATCAGGTATTCTCTGATCCATTGCAGTGCCCTTCCTGTTATACGTGCCTGATCCTCTAGCTTCTGCACTAATCTCTTGTGAGGAACTGTGTAGAAGGCCTTCTTGCAGTCCAAGAAAATGCAGTAAACCCACCCTTCTTTCTGTTGTCTTACCTCTGTTACCTTGTCATAAAACTCCGGGAGGTTTGTGACACAGGATTTGCAGTCCTTGAATCCGTGCTGGTTGTCATTTATTATATCGTTCTGTTCCAGGTGCTCCACCACTCTCCTCCCGATAATCTTCTCCATGACTTTGCATACTATACACGTCAGTGGCACTGGTCTATAGTTTAGTGCCTCGTTTCAGTTTCCTTTCTTAAAAATGGGAACTACATTTGATGTCTTGTGTGTGTGTGTGTGTGTATGTGTATGTATATGTGTGTGTGTGTGTACTCACCTAATTGTACTCACCTAATTGTGGTTGCAGGGGTCGAGACTCAGCTTCCTGTGTGTGTGTGTGTTGTGTGTGTGTGTGTGTGTGTGTGTGTGTGTGTACTCACCTAATTGTACTCACCTAATTGTGGTTGCAGGGGTCGAGACTCAGCTCCTGTGTGTGTGTGTGTGTGTGTATGTGTGTGTGTGTGTGTGTGTGTGTACTCACCTAGTTGTACTCACCTAGTTGTGGTTGCAGGGGTCGAGTCAAAGCTCCTGGCCCCGCCTCTTCACTGGCCGCTACTGGGTCACTCTCCCTGCGCCATGAGCTTTATCATACCTCTGCTTAAAGCTATGTATAGAGCCTGCCTCCACTACATCGCTTCCTAAACTATTCCACTTCCCGACAACTCTGTGACTGAAGAAATACTTCCTAACATCTCTGTGATTCATCTGAGTCTTCAACTTCCATCTGTGTCCCCTTGTTGTTGTGTCCCATCTCTGGAACATTCTGTCTCTGTCCACTTTGTCAATTCCTCTCAGTATCTTATATGTTGTTATCATGTCTCCCCTATCTCTCCTGTCCTCCAGTGTCGTCAGGTCGATTTCCCTTAACCTCCCTCGTAGGACATACCCCTTAGCTCCGGGACTAGTCTTGTTGCAAACCTTTGCACTTTCTCGAGCTTCTTCACATGCTTGGCTAGGTGTGGGTTCCAAACTGGTGCTGCATACTCCAATATGGGCCTAACGTACACAGTGTACAGGGTCCTGAACGATTCTTTATTAAGATGTCGGAATGCTGTTCTTAGGTTTGCTAGGCGCCCATATGCTGCAGCAGTTATTTGGTTGATGTGCGCCTCAGGAGATGTGTCTGGTGTTATACTCACCCCAAGATCTTTTTCCTTGATTGAGGTTTGCAGTCTCTGGCCCCTAGGCTGTACTCCGTCTGCGGTCTTCTTTGCCCTTCCCCAATCTTCATGACTTTGCACTTGGTGGGGTTGAACTCCAGGAGCCAGTTGCTGGACCAGGCTTGCAGGCTGTCCAGATCCCTTTGTAGTTCTGCCTGGTCCTCGTCCGATTGAATTCTTCTCATCAACTTCACATCATCTGCAAACAGGGACACTTCGGAGTCTATTCCTTCCGTCATGTCGTTCACAAATACCAGAAACAGCACTGGTCCCAGGACTGACCCCTGTGGAACCCCGCTCGTCACCGGCGCCCACTCTGACACCTCGCCACGTACCATGACTCGCTGCTGTCTCCTGACAGGTATTCCTGATCCAATGTAGTGCCTTCCTGTTACCCCTGCCTGGTCCTCCAGCTTCTGCACTAATCTCTTGTGTGGAACTGTGTCAAACGCCTTCTTACAATCCAAGAATATGCAATCTACCCACCCCTCTCTCTCTTGCCTTATCGCTGTCACCCTGTCGTAGAACTCCAGTAGGTTTGTGACACAGGATTTCCCGTCCCTGAAACCGTGTTGGCCGTCGTTGATAAGCTCATTCCTTTCTAGGTGCTCAACCACCCTTCTCCTGACTATCTTCTCCATGACCTTGCATACAATACATGTCAGTGACACTGGTCTGTAGTTTAGTGCTACGTTCCTGTCTCCTTTTTTAAAAATTGGAACTACATTTGCTGTCTTCCAAACCTCAGGTAGTTGCCCTGTTTCGATAGATGTGTTGAAGATCGTTGTTAGGGGTACACATAGCTCCTCTGCTCCTCTCTCAGGACCCATGGAGAGATGTTATCTGGCCCCATCGCCTTTGAAGTATCTAGCTCGCTTAGTAGCCTCTTCACTTCCTCCTCATTTGTGTGTATTGTGTCCAGCACTTGATGGTGTACCCTACCTCTCCTCCTTTCTGGAGGCCCTTCTATCTCCTCTGTGAACACCTCTTTGAATCTCATGTTGAGCTCCTCATCACTTCCTGGTCAGTGTGTGTTGTGTGTGTGTGATACCATGTACCCACTAATTGTGGTTGCAGGGTCGAGACTCAGCTCCTGGCCCTGCCTTCTGTGTGCCCTGGGTCCTGTCTCCTGCTGTGAGTTATCTACCTTGTTTGAACTGTGTTGGTCCTGCTTCCCGGTAGTGTGTGTGTGTGTGTCCACTTACTCACCTAATTGTGGTTGCAGGGGTCGAGACTCAGCTCCTGGCCCCGCCTCTTCGCTGTCGCTACTGGGTCTCTGCTCTCCCTGCTCCATGAGCTTTATCATACCTTGTCTTAAAACTGTGTAGGTTCCTGCCTCCACTATTATTCTTAGTCATTCCACTTCCTGACTACTCTGTGGCTGAAGAAATGTCTTCCTACATCCCTTTGACTCATCTGAGTCTTCAGCTCAGTTGTGTCCCCTTGTTTCTGTGTTCCCTCTCTGAACACCTGTCACTTCTACCTTGTCAATTCCCGCAGTATTTTGTATGTCGTTACATGTCTCCTCTACTAGTGTTTTGTCCTTTTGTTCGCTGGTTTGGAACTACCTTGTCGCACTTTCTCTAGTTTCTTGACGTGCTTGACCAGGTGTGGTTCCAGACTGGTGCTGCATACTCTAGTATGGGCCTGACGTATACGGTATACAGTGTTTGAACGATTCCCTTTTTAGATGGCGGACGCTAATCTTAAGTTTGCCAGTCGCCCATATGCGCCGCAGTTATCTGGTTGATGTGTCTTCCGGAGACGTGCTTGGTGTTATACTCACCCCAAGGTCTTTCTCCTTTGTTGAGGTTTGTAGCCTTTGTCCACCTAGCCTGTACTCTGTCAGCGGTCTTCTTTGCCCTTCTCCGATCTTCATGACTTTGCATTTGGTGGGGTTAAATTCGAGAAGCCAGTTGCTAGACCAGATGTCAAGCTTGTCCAGGTCACTTTGAAGTCCTGCTTGGTCTTCATCCGATGTGATTCTCCTCATTATTTCACATCATCTGCGAAAAGAGACACTTCTGAGTCTATCCCATCCGTCATGTCATTCACATATAGCAAGAATAGCACTGGTCCTAGGACTGACCCCTGCGGTACACCGCTCGTCACAGGCGCCCACTGTGATACCTCATCACGCACCATGACCCGTTGTTGCCTCCCTGTGAGGTATTCCCTGATCCATTCCAGTGCCCTTCCTGTTATACACGCTTGGTCTTCCATCTTTTTTACTAATCTCATGTGAGGAACTGTGTCAAAGGCCTTCCTGCAGTCCAAGAAAATGTGTGTGTGTGTGTGTGTGTGTGTGTGTACTCACCTAATTGTACTCACCTAATTGTGGTTGCAGGGGTCGAGACTCAGCTCATGTGTGTGTGTGTGTATGTGTGTGTGTGTGTGTGTGTGTGTGTGTGTGTGTGTGTGTGTGTGTGTGTGTGTACTCACCTAATTGTACTCACCTAATTGTGGTTGCAGGGGTCGAGACTCAGCTCCTGGCCCCGCCTCTTCGCTGCCCGCTACTGGGTCTCTGCTCTCCCTGCTCCATGAGCTTTATCATACCTTGTCTTAAAACTATGTATAGTTCCTGCCTCCACTATATCTTTCTTTAGACTATTCCACTTCCTGACTACTCTGTGGCTGAAGAAATGCTTCCTAACATCCCTTTGACTCATCTGAGTCTTCAGCTTCCAGTTGTGTCCCCTTGTTTCTGTGTTCCCTCTCTGGAACATCCTGTCACTGTCTACCTTGTCAATTCCCCGCAGTATTTTGTATGTCGTTAGCATGTCTCCTCTGTGTGTGTTTTTGTGTGTTTTGTGTGTGTGTGTATGGACTCACGGGTGTGTACGAGCGTCTGTATAATAATGCTGGAGTGTGCGATTACTTGCGTACGAATTAATGCACATGCGCACTTACTATTTTGAAGTATCAGCATAAAAAAAAACACAAGTTTGTTCACATCTTGATCCTGCATCAGCCTTCTCACGAATGTTCAAGATAAAGCGCAACGAAAGCTAACTCGTTTCGAGCCTCGACCCGTGTTGACTACATATTTATTTTAGAAGCACCTACAGTGTGGGAGAGGCACCACTGACCACATTACTGCGTACAGGAGCAATGAATCCAAATAGCGTACCGCCGACGTTAGTCATGTTGTAGATAAACTTTTACTGGGCCTCCATTTTGCTCTATGTAGAAGGTAATGAAGCTCTACACAGAGTGAAAAGCTGTTTTTGCTAAGACTTGTTCTGCAACGTGTCTTCTTTTAAGTGCAGTTTTCTCAAGGTCCTCTGTTTAACCCAAACAAAAAAGGTGAATCATGTACTAAGCTTCTCACATGTGTATCATTCCATGACCGAGTATTCAGTCCTCGACTGACACACATTTGGAACAGATTTTCACAAGAACTAGATGACCCAATAATAAAATTCACTGAACAAATGCTCAGGGCTGCAGACGATTGCATCTTCACCCTGTACTCAATTTTAATGTTGCTTAAAAATGTAGTTGCATGAAACACGTGACCTGTTATGAGGTGAAGTAAGGCAACATTGCCGCTCTTAGCTTGCAAAATCGATTCTCGTACTATTAACATAAACCAGTCAGTCTAAATTTATATGAAAAATAGAAGAGTATGGGAAAGTGAGAAACAGGAAAGAGTAGCAAATGCTGATAAAACAGGAAAGACAAGAAGGATACGCGAGACTTCCTAAAGCGAAGAAAAAGAATAAAGGAAAGAGAAAATTTTCATACCAAATCATAGAGAATATAGAAGGCAAACCTGTGCAGCTAAAGAGAGGTAGGCCATCAAAGAACAAAGTTCTGTAGCGCTGAGTCGTGCTATTGCGCGAAAACGCCATCATCGGATAATTCGGCTCTCAGGCAATGCAGACAATAGCGCCAACAGGCATTCGCCAAAGCCAGTCATTACGGCAGTCAACCTCCCAATTCTGTCAGCGCGGCACAGCTTCAATAGCACTAGCAAAGCCAAGAATATGGGTTACAATTGCCATAGCATCTGCTTGTAACTTTACTCCCTTATTCTTAAGGTTTATTTGCAAAAGACAAACAAAAAAAAATCATATTATGGATTTGCCCTACAAAAGAGATTGTAAATAATAACAATTCTGATTTCCTCATATCCTGAAATTTGCAACTAGAAAAATTTGCAATATTCTTATACCACTGAGATCAAATACCAACGATGTGAGATACCTCTGTTACCTGATACCACAGAGACCAAATACCTTTCAGGCCAGATACTTCATACTATACTAAATGCAAGAGTGCAAGATTATGGATACAGTGATGTATTTGGAATATACAGAATAGAAAGCATATTTAAAAAATATATTGAACTACTCGAGCTCTCCTCTAAAAAAACAAAAATAATAATTCAAAGAGTTTCAATGTAATAATCACAATAACGTGTGTCGTGAAGAAGGAAAAAAGTTACAGTGCAGTGGCTAAAACAACTCAAAATAACCTACATTTTCGATAATATAATAATAATAATAATAATAATAATAATAATAATAATAATAATAATAATAATAATAATAAAAATAATGATTGTATTATTATTATTATTATTATTATTATATTATTATTATTATTATTATTATTATTATTATAATTATTATTATTATTATTATTACTCTTATTATCATTATTAGTATTATTATCATTCTAAACACTTTAGTGTTATACGGCGCGTGGGTAATGGAAGGTAATCAGGTTTAAGTTAGTTGATGACGGGGGAGTTTTACAAACTATCCACTACGAAAAGTTAATGAAATTGTACACTGTGTTAAGACTCGACACGACTGCACCTACTTAAGTATATAGCGAATGTAGGAATGTTTACTTGTATGCTTATACATATACATATGCATCTCAACTTATATATGTATACAAATATGTATGTGTTTTCTATTTTCATTCTTTTATTTATGCATGTGTATTTATATTTCCCATGTGTTCACACTCTTTCTTTAATATTTACATACATATATACATGAATGTTCCAGGCTTAGGAACTGATTACCTGAAACTCCTTCTGATCTTCAACCATTCTCCTGTGTATTAGACTGAGGAAGCCACTGTGTGGCGAAATGTTTCCACACTACAGATACCCAAGTGATGTACATTTGACTGATAAGTTACTTTAATATGTTTTGGGAAACTCAGGTTACGCGCAGCCTTAATTAAAGTCTATAGTGTAGTCGATAGGATTTAAACTCCCCAACCCCACCAAGATCCATTAACCAACCATCTTCATGTATTTGTGTCCGATTGACTCTGAGACTTCATGCACTAGGTTCATGTCATCTTTCTAAATGATTATATTGCCTTTCATCAAGCTTATCTCAAAATTCATCAAGCTTATCTCATCCTTTATCAAGCTTATCTTACTCTTCTTCAGCCTTATCTTACCCTTCATCAAGCTCATCTCAACCTTCATCAGCTAATTTCACCCTTCATGTTTATCCTACGTTCACCAATTTTACTCAGTCTTTTATTGCGCTTATCCAACCCTTTATCTAAATAGCATTACAGAGGTAATTCACAGGAGCTGGGGAACGCAGGGTAATCAGTCTCTGTAAAAGAATGAGGAACGAAGCTTCAGTTCCGTGAATCAAGAACCATTCACCAGCACCAAGAACTTCCTCTAGACCCACTACCCCCCACTGTTCTCTTAAAAAACCTATATTAATAGCATTTCTTTCTTTATCACTCCATCTCCCAATCTAACATCCACATCTTCTTTTTTCTCTCTCTAGAGTGTGATAGAGGTATTCATTTCACATCTAGAGTAATTAAATGCCTCATTTTTTTCATAATTAGACCTCTTTGATTCTTCAAAAAAAAAAAAAGGGTAAACAGATCGTGTTTGCTCACATGTATATATACAAGATCAAACACCACACACGTACACATAATTACCAGAAGCATTAGAACCTACAGCGGCTTTACTCGTGTAGAATCGAGGTCATTCTGGTAATAAGAGATCGAGGTGGGTGAAGAGAAAGAGGAGGGGCGAAGAGGAGGAGGAAGGGGAAAGGAGGAAGAGGAGGAGGGAGGAATAAGAGGGAGAAACATCAGGGAGGATGAGAAATTAGAAGGAGGTAGGATGAGAAGAAGGGAGGAAGATGAGGGAGGAGCAGAATGAAGCATAGGAAAGAAGATAAGAAATGGCTATGAAAATTAGGCGAAAATTAGGCTATGAAAAATGGGCGAATGGGATACGATGAAAAGAAAAGATAAAAATGAAGTGATAACACAGAATTTTAAAAAAAATGGAAGAGGAGATGGAAATGGGATTGCTGTGAGAACATAGACGGCCTAAGAGAGAGAGAGAGAGAGAGAGAGAGAGAGAGAGAGAGAGAGAGAGAGAGAGAGAGAGAAAGAGAGAGAGAGAGAATTAGTAACTATACAATGGGAGGGAACAATGAGAAGAAAGGGTGAAGGGGAAAGAGTAATTGGTGGAAGACGAGGAAAAAAAGGAGAAATGAGAGGAATGGTAATTAGGAGAGAATGAAACAAAGGCAAGGAAACCAGAGGAACAATAGTACACAGAAAATACGGAAAACGGAATAAAAATTGCAATTAAGGACAAGGAAAGAGAGCATAGCAAAAAAATAGAAACTGGGTAGAATAATAAGAATAAAAGAAGATGAAGCATAAAATATAAGCCAAAAATGTTGGAAGAAAGTTTGTGTGTATATATATATATATATATATATATATATATATATATATATATATATATATATGAAAGCAGTGAAGAGTTTTTATGAGGATAGTGAGGCTCAGGTTAGAGTGTGTAGGAGGGAAGGGACTATTTCCCAGTAAAGTGGGCCTTAGACAAGGATGTGTGATGTCACCGTGGTTGTTCAATATATTTATAGATGGGGTTGTAAGAGAAGTGAATGCGAGGGTCTTGGCAAGAGGTGTTGGGCTAAAAGATAAAGAAGCAAATACAAAGTGGGAGTTGTCACAGTTGCTTTTGCTGATGACACTGTGCTTTGGGAGATTCTGAAGAGAAGTTGCAGAGGTTGGTGGATGAATTTGGTAGGGTGTGTAAAAGAAGAAAATTGAAAGTGAATATAGGAAAGAGTAAGGTGATGAGGATAACAAAAGAATAGGTGACGAAAGATTGGATATCAGATTGGAGGAGAGAGTATGGAGGAGGTGAATGTATTCAGATATTTGGGAGTGGACATGTCGGCGGATGGGTCTATGAAGGATGAGGTGAATCATAGAATTGATGAGGGGAAAAGGGTGAGTGGAGCACTTCGGAGTCTGTGGAGACAAAGAACCTTGTCTATGGAAGTAAAGAGGGAATGTATGAGAGTATAGTTATACCAACGCTCTTATATGGGTGTGAAGCATGGGTGATGAATGTTGCAACGAGGAGAAGGCTGGAGGCAGTGGAGATGTCATGTCTGAGGTCAATGTGTGGTGTGAATATAATGCAGAGAATTCGGAGTTTGGAAATTAGGAGGAGGTGCGGGATTACCAAAACGATTGTCCAGAGAGCTGAGGAGGGTTGTTGAGGTGGTTTGGACATGTAGAGAGAATGGCACGAGACAGAGTGACTTCGAGGTGTATAAATCTGTAGTGGAGGGAAGGCGGGGTAGGGGTCGGCCTAGGAAGGTTGGAGGGAGGGGTAAAGGAAGTTTTGTGTGCGAGGGGCTTGGACTTCCAGCAAGCATGTGTGAGCGTATTTGATAGGAGTGAATGGAGGCATATGGTTTTTAATGCTTGACGTGCTGTTGGAGTGTGAGCAAAGTAACATTTATGAAGGGATTCAGGAAACCGGCAGGCCGGACTTGAGTTCTGGAGATGGGAAGTACAGTGCCGGCACTCTGAAGGAGGGTGTTAATGTTGCAGTTTTATAACTGTAGTGTAAAGCACCCTTCTGGCAAGACAGTGATGGAGTGAATGATGATGAAAGTTTTTCTTTTTCGGGCCACCCTGCCTTGGTGGGAATCGGCCGATGTGTTAATAAAAATATATATATATATATATATATATATATATATATATATATATATATATATATATATATATATATATGTCGTGCCGATTAGGTAAAACTTGCGATTTTGGCTTAAATAGGAACGCCCTTCTTGCCATATATGACAAGCAAAAATTTGTGTATGTAATAATTTCGCAAAAATCATTCTGAACCTAAAGAAAAAAATATATTTCATTGTTTCTTTATTATTAAATTAATGTTAACGTATCTAAAATATATTTAGTTGGGTTAGGCTAAATTAAATTGAGCTTGTTGTAATAAAGTTAGGTAGGTTTTCAAAGTTTCTCTTGGTACAAAAATATAAATTTTTACATTAACATAAATGAAAAAAAAATATATCTTTAAACGTATAAGAGAAAATTTTAGAAAGGACTTAATTTTTAATGAGTTCTTGCTAATTGACCAGTTTTACCTAATCGGCAACACATATATATATGTGTGTGTGTGTGTGTGTGTGTGTGTGTGTGTGTGTGTGTGTGTGTGTGTGTGTGTGTGTGTGTGTGTGTGTGTGTTTGTGTGTGTGTGTGTAATGTATGCATATTCTGGCTAGAAGGAAAGTATTCTTGGTAGAGAAAGAAATTGTAAATAACTAAGTGTGTGAGGAGGAAGCGTGAAAAATGAAGGCCAAGAAATATTAAGAGACGTTGCAAAATACACGGGAAGGAACTTTCATCTCATATCCTGCAGATTCCTTTCAGAGTTTGAAGAAGAGAGAAGAGAGAGGAGAGAGAAAAATGAAACTCACAAGAGCTGAACTCAGAGCTTGACGCTACAGTTTGAGACGCTTTGCTCGAGGGTGTTACAGAAAACCAGGCAACTTTTCCCAGTCACCTCCTCAATCTCTAAGACAAGTACAGTGCTCATCTTCAGGACCGCCCTTGCTTTGATTCTCTCAACCAAGCGGAAACTGATGTAATATTCGAGACTTGGCGGTGCAAAGATATCCTTCCACCAAATAAAAGAATATCCATTGAATTATTAGTGAATAAATAGAAGCCAACTCCGGGGAAATGAAATCAAAAAATGGTATAAAGTAATGGGCTCCAAAGCCCGTCGCTCTGTGCTCAAAGATCACCACAGATAATCGCCAGAGGACATATTTGTACCTTTATGGTGAAAGGCTTCACTAAGTTTTATTACCAGAAATTCAATTTCTAAATCCTATAAGAAAATCTGTAGAGTTATCAGACATAACTGTAGTCGGACGTTACGGTGAGACAATGAATCACTCTTCACTATATATTCTAAGAAATGGACTGGTCAGCCAGCCGAAGGCCTTGATCAGATGACCAAAAGCTTCAGTGGCGGGTCATCATATGACTACGACTCGTCCTGTTTTTCGACGAATCTTACTAATATAACTAAACCTAATCAAACTTCTTAAATTCCTGTACATAGAAAAGCCGGAACGCCGCGAAGGGAAAGAAAGGACGGGGGGTGTTGAAACCGGCCAAAAATTCCATCACTCCCTTTCCCCGTCAAAGTCCCCGACGTAAAAATAATAAAAATAACGCTGCTTCAAAGCATGTTCGCTAGCCACCTCTTCCAACCAGACTGCCAGCCGTAAGTCGGCACTATAGGAAAGACTATTAGGCCAAATTATGTGCGGTAGAACTGGGTGAAACCAAATTCCTGTGTGTATGCATTCGCCAGCTGGCCAGAACATACACCGGAATTTGGTCTTCATCGTGAAAGGTAAACATATCCAAACATATACAAGAGAACGACGCTAGTTGCTTCATCATTCTTAATCACTAGTAATATTTTTTTTATTCTATATTCTCTCATCATTAAACAGGAGGCTGTAAGGAATATGTTTATTTGTATATACACTCTGTAGCTACTTAATTATGTACACCCTCCTAGTACTGGTTAGGGCTCCCCTCCCTTCCTTCCTTGCCCCTAGAAGAGTTTGAATTCTTTGTGGCATGGATTTAACAAGGTGCTGGAAATATTCTTTAGAGATTCTGGTCCATGCTGACATTATAGCACCACGCAGTTGCTGCACATATGACGGCTGCACATCCATGCTGCGAATCTCCTGTTCCACCACATCCCGAAGGTTCTCAATTGGATTGATTGGATTGAGAGTTCACTGAACTCATTGTCATGTTCGTGGAGCCAGCTTTAGATGATACGTAATTTGTGACATGGCGCTTTATCTTGTTGGAAGTAGCCATTTGAAGACGGGCAGACTGTGGCCATAAAGTGATACACATAGAAACAATACTCAGGCAGGATGGATCCAAGGGTTCATGTTGTTTACACCAAATTCTGACCTTACCATCTGCATGTCACAGCAGAAATCTCGATTTCTGCTGTGACATGTCCAGTTTTGGAGAGCCTGTGCCCAATGTAACCTCAGTTTCCTGTTCATAGCCGACAGGAGTTGAACCCGGTGTGATCTTCGACTGCCGTGTCCATCCACTTCAAGGTTCGACGTGTTGTTCACTCAGAGATGCATATCAGTGTTGTAACACGTGGATATTTGAGTTACGGTCGCCGTCTTGTCATCTTGAACAAGTCTGGTCATTCTCCTTTTACTTATCCCGTTTATAAGACGCTTTCGCTCAGAGAACATCAGCTCACTGGATGTTTAGTGTTTTTCACACCATTTTCTATAAACTCTAGACTAGAGATTATTATGCATGCAAATCCCAGATCAGCAGTTTCTGGGATGCTCAAACCATTCCGTCTAGCACCGACAATCCTTCTATCGTCTAACTCACTTAGATCACATTTTTTTCCACATTCAGATGTTTAGTCAGAGCAACAACTAAGTCTCGTGGCCAGGTCTGCAAGGTTTTAGGCATTGAGGTATGATTAGATATTTGCATTAACGAACAGATGTAAGGGTGTACCTAATACAATGGCCACTAAATGTATATTTTGGTGTGCGGCAGTAAATGAGAGCGGAGGATTGTTAGACTTCTTGCCTTCGTACTTGAGGTGGAATGCACCCCCTCAGCGACCCCTCAGCGACCCCTCAGCGACCCCTCAGCGACCCCTCAGCGACCCTGGTGGGAACTACTCTTGTGGCCTACACTTACCTTGTGAGTGTGGCATACTTCGGATATTTGATTTTACTGTTTATTACCAGTATTGATTTAATATTTAATCTTAACATAATAAATTCATCTATTTTTTATTAACCTTAAGCATAACAGGTTAGTATCTTTCCTATAACCTATGTCTTTCTGTCCTATAGGAACCTGCCTTGAGTTATGTATATCGTGAGGGCTCGAAGGAGTTGTCAGATATCTGCAAGTGCCTATGAAAGTGGCTACTTAGCCCAACAGCTTCTGCGTGTATCAGCAGCCTACATATCAACCGCATCTGCAAGTGATGTCGGGATGCCAGTTTCATTCATCTACGCTGATCCTGTTACCCGACTACACTGGCCAATATAGCTCCATGTTCAGAACATAGTCCTCGGGTTAGTCCTTGGATCACCAGGGTTATTACTTCATCATCAGACGCCACCCTCTTGCTGTGCCTTTGTTCCTCCTCCACTACACGGAGAATTATTGGACACGTGTGTTACCCCCTGAAGCTGCCTACTGCACTCCATCACTGTAGTGTTACCCATTAGCTCGAATATTCACTGGTGTTTCAAACCAGTTAACAGTAATTGACTTGTTATGCTTGGCTTATATCATTAGTATTTATTCATTAATTTTTCATTTCCGATTCATATATGGTTATAATTTTATTGTTTTATTTTGTATTTTCATACGTACATATGTATTTAATATCTTTTTACAGAATCCCACTGTTTCTTTTCTGTTTATATGAGTTTTTTTTTTTAATTTCAGTTTCGTAAAGAGAGAGATACTGTTTTTACGAAATCGATCATGCATCTCCCTACCTCACTCAATGTCTTTAATCAAGTTCGTTATATTACCGTCAATATCGCTTCAGAAAAGGTATCTTTCTATGCAGCTGGACTGTGATATCTGTCCAACATCATTGGTAAAGTTGTATTGAATATTTCTATACACCCGTGGTGTGTCTTCATCGATTCATGGCAAAATTGCAAGCACTAAAAGTTTAAGATTTTCTTTTATAACTGAGTGACTATCCTGTATGTGAAATTCTTAGTGTGGGTATTAATGGCATCGATTACAAGCCAAGCATAGTCAGATGGATGTACCCCTGACAACAATCATGAATGAAAAAAACAGATGATTACTCTCCTGATGTTAATCAACTACCAGACTGTAGATACCAAACATGTACCAGACATTTACAATTTAGAAGCTAAGTTGATGAATATTTGTTAACAGCATAGTATTTTAAATACAAATGGAGTTATATTGAATAGAAGGGAGTTAGCAGTTGATTTCACGGGCTAAAATTTGACTCAGCCATCAGAACTTTATGCAAAGCTATAAAATCAAGACAGCAAAGAAACTTGCAACATTAAGGCTCATCTCAAGCAGCAATAGCTGCAGAACTCTGCACGAGGCATATGTTCGCTATCGTGTTGACTATATACTAACTCTCTAGATAGGCTCGAGCTTCGAACCGACCTGCTGGGACCTGGGATTTCAATAGAGCCATCATCACTAAACTAATGTTAGTGGTCAGGCAATTACACGTACAAATCATCAGTGTTCTTAAGGTCCTCCGCCTGCTCCAGTCGAGAACGGCCAGACGGTAACTCTTATACCATGAATGTACCCTACATAATGATATCTCTTTAACGATCAGTCATTTTACATCTCACTTATTTGGGCTATATCGAAAAAACACTAAACTGACTCTCTCTCACTCTCTCTCTCTCTCTCTCTCTCTCTCTCTCTCTCTCTCTCTCTCTCTCTCTCTCTCTCTCTCTCGCTCTTAGAGTAACTAGTTGGCGTTACAACCCTACCTTACTCTGAGAAAACTTCCTCTCATTCCACTTATTCCTACTCTTGCAAAAATACATAGCTCCTCTTGATGCAGAGACCTCTGAAAGATCTCGAGTTGAAGATTTCCATTCCCCGTGGCTTGTCTGCGACTGTATTACACACACACAAACACACACACACACACATATATATATATATGTCGTGCCGATTAGGTAAAACTTGCGATTTTGGCTTAAATAGCAATGCTTACCTTGCCATATAAGACAAGTGAAAATTTGTGTATGCAATAATTTCGCCAAAATCATTCTGAACATAACGAAAAAAATATATTTAATTGTCTTTGTTTATTATTAAATTAATGTTAACGTATCTAAAATACATTTAGTTGGGTTAGGCTAAATTAAATTGCGTGCCACTTCTGTTTTGAATGTCAATTTGATTGGTCGATTCTTTTCCCTCAAATACCCCCCATTTCAGTGTAATTGTTTTACCTGAGACATGTTCTTCTCTCCTGTTATTGCAATGATGCTCTTAATCTCCTTTTCTTCCCAATGCTTTCTTTCATCATAGAACTTCCCTTCAGCCTCCTGAAGCCAATGAATAATTATTGACCCATTTCTTTTCCCCCCATATCTCTGGATCTGATATTACTTCTGCAAGGGACTTCTTAGCTCCATCACCTCCTTCAGTCCCCTCGCTCTCTGCTGATGTTCCCATTTCAATCACTTTGCTCCTTTCAGATCTCATCTTTATATCCTGCTTTAGCACCTCTAGTTCTTCCTCCAGTCTCTGTATCATTGCTTCAGCAGCTACTGCTCGTGATTCCCACTTCTTGCTCTCAACAGATAGCTTCTCAATCATGTTATTGCAAAGTTCATTTAACCTTTTTCCCATTCTTGATCCATTATGCTCTTAAGCCTTTCTATTCACTGTTCCTTTTCAGACCAGCCATCCTCGGTTCCCTTGCCTTTACGCTCTCCCTTTTAAGATCCCATTTTGTTTATCCTGTTAGGATGCGCTAGTTCCTGCAGCTTTTTATAAAATTGTGTGTGTGGGGGGGGGGGATTATGGGCTAATATGTTAGTGTGGTATTGTTTTTGTTTGTTTGTGTGTGTGTATGTGTGTGTGTGTGTGTGTGTTTGTGTGTGTGTGTACTCACCTAGTTGTGGTTGCAGTGGTCGAGTCACAGCTACTGGCCCCGCCTCTTCACTGGCTGCTACTCGGACACTCTACCTGCTCCATGAGCTTTATCATACATCTCCATTAAGCTATGTATGGATCCTGCCTCCACTACATCCCTTCCCAGACTATTCCACTTCCTGACAACTTCATCTTCCAACCGTGACCCCTTGTTGCTGTGTCCCATCTCTGGAGCACTCAACTTTCTCTAGTTTCCTTACATGCTTGGCTAGGTGAGGGTTCCAAACTGACGCTGCATACTCCAATATGGGCCTAATGTACACAGTGTACAGGGTCCTAAATGACTCCTTATTAAGATATCGGAATGCTGTTCTTAGGTTTGCTAGGCGCCCGTATGCTGCAGCAGTTATTTGGTTGATGTGCGCCTCAGGAGATGTGCCTGGTGTTATACTCACCCCAAGATCCTTTTCCTTAAGTGAGGTTTGGAGGATCTGGCCCCTAGACTGTATTCCGTCTCTGGTCTTCTTTGCCCTTCCCCAATCTTCATGACTTTGCACTTGGTGGGGTTGAACTCCAGGAGCCAGTTGCTGGACCAGGCCTGCAGCCTGTGGGTGTGTGTGTGTGTGTAAGTGAATGACGCACAAAGGATAAATAAGCTTGCACAATCTCACATACACACAAATATAGCGGAACAGTCCACTGGTATAGCTTTATACTGGTTTCATTACACGACACAAAAGCAAATCGTGGCTATAACTTCCACTGATATACTGGCTATTCAAACTCCCTACAGCATGAGATGTAAAAATTTTACAGAACTTTCAGTTATTATATTTCTTTGTCTTGCTCTTTATTTAGACATGCATAAATAAATTCATGTATGTTCTCAAGAAAACCTTCACCCACGATGGTGGCCACACACATGAATAACAGGTTACATTTTTTTATTCCTTAAGATAGTCAAGATGTTTAACGTCTTGGATAAAGAAGTGGTGAAAACAGATAGCACGCATAATTTTAGGAATAAGAACGATAAGATGCGAGTCTAGGAGAGAGTGGACATGGTAACCTCCAAATAAGAGGCACGACCAGGTGAATAAAATCCACCTCTGTAACTAGAAATAGGTTAGGAAAAGTAACTGAGAAGGCACGCACACACACACACACACACACACACACACACACACACACACACACACACACACACAACCCCCACTCCACAATATGAAGTAGAATCCCATAGCACTCTGCCAGGTCCAACACCCATCCCCCACAAACCCCCCAGAATACGGTGTTGGAGAGGAAACTGAAAGTATGATACATCAATGCTGATGGTATAACTAATAAGTTGAAGGAGTGGCACGAAAGAATCACAGAGGTGTCGCCAGACATCATAGCTCTCACGGAAACCGAGCTCTAAGGAATGATAACAAATGCCATCTTTCCAACTGGATATCAGATCCTGAGGACAGGCAAAGGGAACAGAGTGTGAGGAGTGACACTGCTCATCAAAAACCAATGAGATTTTGAGGAGTTGGAGAGAAGGGACGGAGGAGAAGCAACGGACTACACAATAGGAACACTTCAGATTGGAGGCCCCAAGTTGGTAATTGCAGTGATGTATAACCCACCACAGAATAGCAGGAGGCCAAGACAAGCATATGATGAGAGTAGCAGAGAGATGATTGATACACTGGCTGAAGTGGCCAGAAGATCCCATGTGGGCAAGGCAAAGCTACTGGTTGTGGGTGACTTCAATCATAAACAATCGACTGGGAAAACATGGAGCCACACAGGGGCCCAGAAATATGGAGGGATAAGACGTTGGAGGTGGTACTCGAAAACCTTATGCATCAACACGTTAGGGATACTACCAGACAGAGGGGAGAAGATTAACCAGCAAGACTGGACCTAGTATTCACCTTGAGCAGTGCAGATATTGAGGACATCACATTTTAAAGGCCTCTTGGAGCTAGTGATCATGTGGTTCTAAGTTTCGAACACACAGTAGAGTTACAAGCGGAGAGGGAGGCAGGAAGAATGAAGCCGAACTACAAGAAAGGAGACAACGCCGGTGTGAGGAATTTCCTGCACGAGGTCCAGTGGAGCATAGAACAGGCAGAGAAAACAGGAGATGAGATGATGGAATATGTGGCAATATGCAAGGAAGAGGAGGAGAGGTTTGTAACCAAGGGCACAGACACAATGAAAATAAATTATATAAAATACCGACACAGTGGAAAAATAAACACATAAGCAGTATAATGTGATCATTTATTGAAAACGTTTCGCCCACACAGGGGGCTGTATCAAGTCAAAAACCGACACAATGAGAAGGCCTGGACGATCCCTTGGTTCACCCAAAGGTGTAGAGAGGCTAAAACCAAGTGTGCTAAAGAATGGAAGTATTGAAAACAAAGGACCCAGGAGAACAAGGAGAGTAGTCGAAGAGCAAGAAACGAATATGCACAGGTAAGGAAGGAGGCCCAACGACAACACGAAAATGACATAGCAGCGAAAGCCAAGTCTGACCAGAAACGGATGTACAGTCACATCAGGAAAAAAACAACAGTCAAAAACAAAGTAATCAGGTGAGGAAGGAAGGAGGGAGATTTACAAGAAACGACCTTGAAGTTTGTGAGGAGCTCAACATGAGATTCAAAGAATAACAAAAAAGGCACAATACCGTGATTGGAACAATAAACACACAACCCGCACATAGAAGAGATGAGCTTACGACGACGTTTCGGTCCAAGTCGGACCGAAACGTCGTCGTAAGCTCCTCTCTTCTATGTGCGGGTTGTGTGTGTAGATTCAAAGAATTATTCACAATAGAGACAGAAAGGACTCCAAAAAAGATGGAAGGTGGGATACATCAACAAGTGCTGGACATGATACATACAACGGAAGAAGTGAGGAGGCTGCTAAGCGAACTAGATATCTCAATGGCGATGGGGCAGGATAATATCTTCCCTTGGGTTCTGAGAGAGGGAGTAGAGGTGCTCTGTGTACCACTAAAAACAATCTTCAACACATCTATCGAAACAGGGCAACTACCTGATGTTTGGACTCCAGTAAACGCAGCATCAAACTAATATGTTATAAGGAAGGACACAAAAACTGACTTATACACAAATATGGACATGTCATGTCTGAGATCAATGTGTGGTGTGAATATAATGCAGCGAATTCGTAGTGTGGAAATTAGGAGGAGGGGTTGTTGAGGTGGTTTGGACATGTAGAGAGGTTGGAACAAAGTAGAATGACTTCGAGAGTGTATAAATCTGTAGTGGAGGGAAGGCGGGTTAGGGTTCGGCCTAGGAAAGGTTGGAGGGAGGGGGTAAAGGAGGTTTGGTTTTCGAGGGGCTTGGACTTCCAGCAATCATGCATGAGAGTATTTGATAGGAGTGAATGGAGACAAATGGTTTTTAATACTTGACGTGCTGTTGGAGTGGAAGCAAAGTAACATTTATGAAGGGATTCAGGGAAACCGGCAGGCCGGACTTGAGTCCTGGAGATGGGAAGTACAGTGTCTGCACTCTGAAGGAGGGGTGTTAATGTTACAGTTTTATAACTGTAGCGTAAGCATGCCTCTGGCAAGACAGTGATGGAGTGAATGATGATGAAAGTTTTTCTTTTTCGGGCCACCCTGCCTTGGTGGGAAACGGCCGATGTGTTAATAAAAAAAATAATATAATATTAATAATAATGTATATGCAACTTATAATTTACTCTACTACAACATCACCTTTATTCCAGTTAACCTTAGCTCACTAGCACACTGCTACTAGTGAGTAAAATAAAATATATAAAAATTTATAAACAGGGAGGCTCCATGACATAACCCTCCCCCCTCTTTCTGCCTGGTAGTCTATCTACCAGCAGTCAAAAACACCCTACAGTAGTCTCCCAACACTTAAACAAGCCTCTGCATACTAGGACCTTACAGATAAACATGAGAGCACTTAAACACAAACAAAATTACCTATAGGATACACTAAAAAAACTCACCAAACCACCTACTCACACTAACGCCAACCCATGACTTCACCTAGCCGCCGTCAGTCACACACTCCACTCACAAACACATCATCTGCTCCTGTCTCCTGGCCACTGCCTGACCAGGAATAATACACGTCCGGTTTCAGTACAATCCCAAAACTATGGAGAATTATTTTTGTTATAAAATGTTTAATATACTACACCGTAATATCCCCTTCCCTAGACCAAAGGTCTCACTCAGCTAGCTGAACCCACTCGGGTGCAACTTGTCAAGGAAAATGGGAAATTAACCTTAGGTCTGGGGAAACAACTAAATTCTCCAAAAATAAGAAAACTGCATCAAGCAATGTCTTGGTGCAATTGACTTGTACATAGAAAAACACAAGAAACATTTATTAACGTAAATTTTATCTCTACAATGAGCACTGCTAATCCGCAGTCGTTTGAAACTCGTTTGATGTAAAAGTGATCAGGTTTTACACCAAATGAGTCGAGTCATTCTTTATAGCTGTACTCTGAAACATAAACAGGAAAATGCACCAAAAATTTGCACAATCAAAACAAAACAAGTCTCCTTTTCTCTTGAGGAATAAATTCTCTGGTGACTTTTAAGTTTACTTGTAGTAATTGTCCTGCTGCTTTTTTTTCAACAAAGCAGCACTAACACCAGCAGAACTGGCGTGTACTTGCAGAGAAAATGGCAGTGCAATATTGAAACTATGCTTTACAGGAGCACTAACACTACTATCACTTTGCAAACAGGTTGTGTAAAGCCATTTCACATTACATTTAAAGTTATACAAAAATTTAAAGTACTTGTAGGTTTGTAGTCTTTAGCCCCCTAGACTGTCTGCGGTCTTCTATGCTCTTCCCGATCTTTATGGTGTGGTTGAACTCCAGGAGCTAGTTGCTTGATCAGGCCTAAAGATTGTCCAGATTCCTGTGTATTCTTGCCTTACCCTCCTTCGACTGAATTCTCCTCATTAACTTCACATCGGCTGCAAACAGGGACACTCCTGAGTCTACTCCTTCCGTCATGTCATTCACATACACCAGGAACAGCACCGGTCCTAGGACTGACCCCTATGGAACCCCGCTCGTCACAGGCGCCCACACTGACACTTCATCATGTACCATGACTAGCTGCTGCCTTCCCGTCAGCTATTCTCTGATCCATTGCAGTGCCTTCCCTGCTATATCTGACTGCTGCTCCAGCTTTTGCACTAGTCTCTTGTGTGGATATTACGGTGTAGTATATTAAACATAGTTCCAGGATTGTACTAAAATCGATTGTACTGAAATCCTGGCCACTGCCTGGTCAGGCAGTGGCCAGGAGACAGGAGTAGATGAGTGGAGTGTGTGACTGACGGCGGCTAGGTGAAGTCGTCATGGGTTGGCGTTAGTGTGAGTAGGTGGTTTGGTGAGTTTTTTTTAGTGTATACTATAGGTAATTTTGTTTTTGTTTAATTGCTCTCGTGTTTATCTGTTAGACCCTAGTATGCAGAGGCTTGTTTAAGTGTTGGGAGACTACTGTAGGGTGTTTTTTGCCTGCTGGTAGATAGACTACCAGGCAGAAAGAAAGGGGTTATGTCATGGAGCCTCCCTGTTAATAAATTTTTATATATTTTATTTTACTCACTAGTAGTAGTGTGCTAGTGAGCTAATGTGAACTGGAGTAAAGGTGATGTTGAAGTAGAGTAAATTATTATTTGTATATACATTATTATTAATATTATATATTTTTGTATAAGTGAGTTTTTGTGTCCTTCCTTATACTATATTGACTATTTACACTTATGCTTCATAATTTGTATGAAGGTACATGCTGGCCCTACAGTGGCTGTTTTGTTCAATGCTACTTAATATTACCCATAGACATCAGGTTGAGCAGCCTTTAGGAGCCAGGACATTTTAAGTTACAAGTAACACAAAGTCGTAACATGGTGGCTTGAGGGAAAACTTGTCAAGTTTAGAATGATAATTCACATCTGAAACCTGGAATCTCAAATGAAGTATTTATATTAATAGTAACTTTTTTAGGTGTAATACAATTATTTTTATGCCTGATTTTTGTGTGTGTACATTTAGTGATTAAGGGAGTTATTTAGTAATAATAATTCCCTGTGAATATAATAATAATTTAATGTACCTATGTGCTTTGCTGTGAAATTTATTATTTTATATTAGTAATTTCTACTGTAATAGGCAAGTGTTTTGTGCTATTAATTCCTAAGATGTCTTTAAGCAGTAGAAATTCTAGTCCTGACAGGGGTCTGGGAGGAGATCCTAGATCAGACTCCACTATTAATACTGAGAGTAATGAAGCAGAGATATTAAGACTAAAAATTGCTCTAATTTTGGAAGAAAAAGGTCTGAGAAGGATTGAACGTACTAAAATCCATGAAGAGAAAGTTAGAAATTTTTTAGGGTTAAAGAGAGAGAGAAAGAGAGTTTGCTGCTTCACAAAATGTAACAGGTAACAAGGTAGACATATTTAATTTGGAACACGCCTTAAAGTTTGTCCCAGTTTTTTTTTGAAAATGATCCTGATAACTTTTTCACACTGTTTGAAAAAATAGCAAAATCCTAAAAGTGGCCAGACAGCAACTGGGCCACATTAGCCAGAACCCAGTTAATTGGTAAAGGGTTACAAGCTGTTAGTTCTCTTGAGGAACATGAATTTTCAGATTATGAGAAGATGAAGGATGTTGTGTTATTGGCTTATCAGATATTGCCAGAGAGATACAGGAAGAAATTTAGAGGTTTAAAGTTTCAGAAAGGACAATCCTTGGCGGAGTATGGAAAGGAGAAGATGTCGCTACTGACGATATGGTGCTGCTCCAAGAATGTTGTAGGTGAATATGAAAGTGTAGTGACTTTAATTTTAATAGAAGATCTTTTGAACAGTGTACCTTAAGGCATATATTGAGGAAAAAGATTTTGATTATTTTAACCATGCTCTGGAGTTGGGTGAAAGGTTTTTAGCCAACCAAATAGTTAGAAGTAGTTTTCACCCAGATAATGTTAATAATATTTTTTCTCCACCAACTAGGAGTACGAAATTTCACATGTTTAAGCCAAATTTTTTCTAGCCTCATAATCCGAAGAGTTTTCAGCCTACGTACTACCAGAATCATAATTCCCCGGGATTAAAGTACTAAGTCAGATTTAGTTCCAGGAAATCAGGGAACAGGTAGGAAAAGCACAGTTCCCCAAGGACAAGGGATCCAGTCTACCTCAGGTGGGCATGGTACCTTTAAATTTTATAATTGTACTTACTGTAATAACTAGGGTCACTTACAGCAGTATTGCAGAGAGATGCTTAAGGACCAGGCTGCTGCACAAGACTCTCAAGCAGTAGCTTGTATTGCAGTTTTACCCCAGAGTACACCAGGAAGTTCAGCTGTTTTAGACCCTCTGATAAAGGTCTTTTCAAGTAAGTCCACAGTGGCCTTGCACCAAAATGAAGGTAGGGTAGAAGGTGTTATGTCTTTAAGGGACGGATGTAGCACATTCTCTCTTTTGCGCAAGGATGTATTAACATTGTCAGAGGATACTTACACTGGAAAAGATATATTTTTAAAAGGGATTTCAGGATCCACTGATAGGACTCCTGTACATAGATTGTGGGTGGAGTCTGTTTACCAGTCTGGGACCTGCCTGTATGTATTACAGTCGATTTACTTTTCCCAGGTGTAGACCTACTACTAGGCAACAATGTTTTGGGTCTCCTCAAAAGTGGAGAATGTTTGGTTTTAGGGACCCTGATTTAAAAGGTGAAACCTAAAGTTAAGTAAAAGGACACAAATGCAACTAATGTGACATTTTATTGTGGCAACGTTTCGCTCTCCAGGAGCTTTTTCGAGCCGTTACAAGCAATACATGGACACAGAGGATATATATATACTCTCAAAGTGAGGTGTAATACTAGTGGTGGTAGAAATAGTAGTGATATAAGTTGCTAATACTACACAAGCGCATCGCAGATGTGGAACATTGCTACAGGTCTTCTCTATTCCAACCTCCAGCAGAAATATTTGTCTAACCTATTTTTATACTACCCAAGTAATTGTTTTTATCACCTTTTACTTATGTGCAAATTGATTGTTCTACCTTATTGTATTACTACTACTACTACAACTTATATCACTACTACTTCTACCACCACTAGTATTACACCTCACTTTGAGAGTATATATATACCCTGTGTCCATGTATTGCTTGTAACGGCTCGAAAAAGCTCCTGGAGAGCGAAACGTTGCCCCAATAAAATGTCACATTAGTTGCATTTGTGTCCTTTTACTTAACATATTGTCGGTAATTCTACCAATATTAATACAAACCTAAAGTTACTGTGACTGAAAATTTTTCAATGTGTTCTATGACTAGCCAGGTGAGCAAGGGAAAAACTTCTGTACCTCGCCTTGATCTTTCTACTGACTGTGGTGACTTGGGTTTGGGGAGCCTGTTCGCTGAGTCTGACCCTGCAGAAGACTCTGGGCAGTGATGAACCGGCCCAGTTCAAACCCGGTTTAGGGGGGTCTCGGTGCTGGCATGGGAGTGAATACCCTGACTCTGACGCAGCTGGTTGAGGTCCAGGGATGTGGTGACTCCTGAAGGCTATTCAGTTGTCAGCTGTTACAGAGGAAGTGGTTCCCAAGATGAGGGACAGGGAGGACATGATAACGACATATAAAATACTGAGAGAAATCGACAAGGTGGACAAAGACGGGATGTTGCAGAGATGGGACACAGTAACAAGGGGTTACAATTGGAAGTTGAAAACTCAGATGAGTCACAGGTATGTTAGGAAGCATTTGTTCAGCCATAGAGGAGTTGTCAGAGAGTGGAATAGTCTGGAACGTGAGATAGTGGAGGCAGGTACCATACATAACTTTAAGAGGTATGATAAAGCTCATGGGGCAAGGAGAGAGTGACCTAGTAGCGATCAGTGAAGAGGCGGGGCCAGGAGCTACGAATCGACCCATGCAACCACAATTAGGTGAGTACACACACACAACGAACTCTATTGCAAACACTAGCAGATCTTCGAGGACTCTGAACCAGACAAGAGTGACTAGCAGAGCATCACAAGGATTAGTGATAAGTCTGCTATTGTTCATAATGTGTAAATTTAATGCCAGAAGTAACTAGGGGTTCCTCGTCATTATTTTCTGATAATGTAAAGAAGCTGAGACGCACATGAAAGGGAAACAGATAATTGCGCACTTACCCATCCTTCTTCAACACACACACTTCTCGAATTCACTCCCAATTTTTTCTCATCTTTACAATGTGCGAAACTGGCAAATGGTAGAGCAGGAAAGCAGTTTTGAGATAAATCAGTCATGGTTTCTCTCTAGAGATATGGTATATTAAGTAGGTCGAGGGTTAGGGTTGGGAGCCGGGATAACGGCTGAAGTTTGCGGCTAGAAAGAGAAGCAAGTGTTGGAAGCCGGAATTTGAACTCAGGGATGGGACAAGAGCTGAGTCCCTGGATAGGAAACCAGGTTTGGAAACCGGGGTTGAGAATAAAGTCTGGGGTTACGACTGAAGCCAGGATAACAAAAAAAGCACAATACCGTGACAGGAACAATACACAAATAACCCACGACGTTTCGGTCCGACTTGGACCATATACAAAGTCACACTAACAGAAAGGAATGAATGAATGAATAAATACAGGCAAGATCCCAATGGGATGAGCGGAGAAGACGGTACAGACGAAGAATAGCGCTGGAGAGGAGTCTTCTTAGTCGTAGAAATAGAGCCAGGGCTTAACCCAGCAGCTAAGGCGATCGTGGGGCAGACTTGAGAACAGGAATAGCAGGCTTTCCTGTTGGTGAGACTTCTTGGTGATTTGTGATAGTGGAGTCGTCGTCTGCATTCTTGATGTAGTTGAATGTTGATGTGGGATCAATTTTATATACGTTCGTTTGTAGTTAATACGAGAGTCTTTTTCTATCTGTTCTAAGATTTCGATGAGTTCAGAAACAGATGCGTAGGGGTAACCTTTGTTGGTGAACTTAACGTCCCCCTGACGTATATACGAACTCAAGGTGGCTGGATTTACATCAATGGTAAAGTTCCTGTTGTGTGCATAGTAGACGATGTTTTTCCATTTGAGGGTGCGGCTGGTTGTGTCTTGTACTAAATCGTAGTGTGAAGCAAATGTTGGTGTAGGCGGTGATGTTCTGGTCGTCTTAGCAGGAGTGGATAGTGTGGATGTGGAGGTATCTGAATGGGCGGCGGCTGTTGAGTTTGCAGTAGGCTGGGAGGTCCCTGATTTGTTGGTTCTGGAGTCTTTTGGAGATATCAGAGGCATTTCATTGGTTGTGAATGGAGTGCCGTGACTGGAAGTAAGTGGTGTTGGTTGTGATGGTGGTGGAGCAGCGTCGTGAGATTGATTTGCAGGTGGAGAAACGATGACAGGTTGTTGGTTATTGTTGAGTATCAGTGAAGATGGTGGAAATGTTGGGAATTTGAACTCTGGCATGTTATTTAACTTGAGGAGTTCATTTATGGATGAGTTGAAGGTTCCAGGAACAGCAGCATTGTGCATATGAGCATATATCATACAGTAGTATATGGTGGTTGGGTCACAATCAGGTGCGATGGTGGCAGTGGAGGTTGATTCGAAGCTTGGAGAATTTTTGTTGTGGTAGCTTGTAGTTTCGTAATAGCAGCATAGGTGGGTGATTTTGAAGATGACTTTTTCTGTGCTACTTCTTGGGTCTTCTTCATAATGTCTTTTCTATTTGGACATTTAGCGGCTAGAGTGTGATGATCGGTGCTTTTACAGTTGAGACAAGTTGGTGTTGGAGGTTCAGAGACGGGCATGACCGAAAATCATGTCCTTCATTACCACATGTTGTGCAAAACTTCCTGTCCTTCACTGGACAGTCTCTGGTGCTGTGTGCATAGGTAACAATTCCAACATTGAGGAATGTAATGGTATCTCTCAGCTTCGATGTGTGTGGGCTGATGAAGTAATAAAATACTGCAATACCATCAGCCAATGCAGTGGCAGCCATATTTACATCGGTGAACGTGATTTTGAGCATGGATGGAGCTGTAGGTATTTTCATAATGCTCTCGACTTTGGCCCATGAGTTTTGATTTTCAATGGACGTCTTGAGTTCGTCTATAGGTTGAACTGATGTAACAGAAAGGAGAGAAGGAGGGAGTATATAAAGGCCAGCAGACAGGGACGGGAATAAGAGAGGAAGTGGTGTAGGAGTAGTAGTAGTGGAGTCAGTCATATACTAAGAAAGATGAGCACTGCAAGGGAGCTAGCGGCCCACAGAGGGTAGGAGCAAGAACACAGAGGGGGGGAAATAATAAAGGACACATACCCAAGGCAGAAGAAAACCCAAAAGGGAAGAAGAAAGGGAAAAAGGAAAGTGGAAGAGGAGAAGGGAAAAAATAATCAGTTTAAGTCACGGGTGTTCTGAAGTTTGGAACATTTAACAATGTAATGGGAAAAGAAGTCATCTACAGAGACAAGGCCAGGAGTAAGATTCATACAAGGAAAGTTGTGTAAGGGAGGATTCAACCAGACGGCGACTGTGAAAGTTGGACGCAGGGTAGACAGTTTTAGCAGAAGACCAATCAATAGGATGACTGTGATCTCTAACATGACAGAAAAGAGCATTGTGTCGGCAAGCCTAACACTACTTTTGTGCTCCCTGAGTCTGTCAGAAAGAGATCGGCCAGTTTCTCCAAAGTATTGAAGAGGACAGGAGGAACAAGAAATGGAGTAGACACCAGGAGCATCTATAGAGGGAGGAGAGGTATGAACTAGATTAGTGCGAAGAGTGTTAGTCTGGCGAAAAGAAAGTTTGATGTCTAAGGAACGGAGAGAGTTGTTGAGATTAGAAAGACCGGAAATGTAGGGAAGACAGGATAGGAGAGTTCCCAGAAGTAGAAAGTTTGAGAGAGAAGAAAGACCGTTTAGCACGTGAGAAGGCAGTCTATGAAATGGGAAGGGCAGCCAAGACGGAAAAATGAATTATGAAGAGTGGAAATTTCTGATTCAAGGAACTGAGGATCACAAATGCGAAGAGCACGGAGAAAGAGGGAGATAACACTTTTCTTGACAGAGGAAGCATGATAAGAAAAGTAGTGAATGTACATGCCACTGTGCATAGGCTTGCGGTACACGGAAAAAGAAAAACCTGTATCTGAGCGGTGGACATGAACACCAAGGAAAGGAAGCAAAGAATTAGATTCCCATTCAGATTTAAACTTTCTTCTTTCTCCTTTGGGTTTTCTTTCTTCTGCCTTGGGTATTTGTCTTTTTTTATTCCCCCCCTCCCTCTGTGTTCTTGCTCCTACCCTCTTCTTCTTGTAGATTCTCCGGTACATCCGGCCCGGGTCTTCTCCAGATGGTGACCCGGCGCTTTTACCCTCTGTGAGCCCCTAGATCCCTTGCAGTGCTCCTCTTTCTTAGTATATGACTGACTCCACTACTACTACTACCTCCACCACTTCCTCTCTTTTCCCGTCCCTGTCTGCTGACCTACATATACTCCCTCCTTCTCTCCTTTTTGTTTTAATGCCGGGTCGCCATTTGGAGAAGACCCGGGCCGGATGTACCGGCGAACCTACAACAACAATCCTTTTTGTTAGTGTGACTTTGTGAATGGTCCAAGTCGGACCGAAACGTCGTCGTAAGCTCCTCTCTTCTATGTGCGGGTTATTTGTGTACTGAAGCCAGGGTTGGGGGGGGGGCAAGGTGTTGGGAGCAATTACTGCATCTCATCTTGCCCTTCCATCACTACTGATTTTCTTCCCTCCCCCAAACACTGTTTCCTTCTCCTCATCCATATATCCATATTTTTCCTTGCTTTCTTTCCTCCACTCCCTCCCTCCTCCCATTCCTGACTTAGCCGAGCTCAGCATGGGTCGCTTCCCTTATCTTCACTCTCCACATCCGATGGCACAACCAGGATTCCTTTTAAGATCTTGAGACACAAGGGAACTAACTTCGGCTCAGAGAGTGGTGACTCGCCTGGATTTGTCATGGGTTATCTTCACCAGCTCCGCGTCTTTCCTGCTTCCTGAGTATACTGAATGTTTCCTGTCACAAAAGAACCGGCATGTTGACTTATAGCAGAAACTGTGTGTTGACTGTTATCACTGACCATGTATGTTGACTGTTATCACTGACCATGTGTGTTGACTGTTATCACTGACCATGTATGTTGACTGTTATCACTGACCATGTGTGTTGACTGTTATCACTGACCATGTATGTTGATTGTTAAAAAAAAAAAACATTTATTTAAGATACTTATGAGCACCAGGGTGAACGAAAGTACAGGAATTTATACATTCATCCTGCACCCAAAGTGAAAGCAAATGGTTGTGAAGCTTAAAATTGCAGCAATACTCAATAGTAATAATCATATTTTTGCTGTTTATGTGTGTGTGTGTGTGTGTGTGTGTGTGTGTGTGTGTGTGTATGTGTGTGTGTGTGTATGATTAGTTTACATGTACTATACACTGTCCATGCCTCATAGATTTACTGTGCACTTGCTCCTCTCATGGCCACTAATACCACCAGTCTACCACAAAGTGAGCATAATTCTCCAGGTTTACGTCCCTAGGCGACTTACGATTCTTTTACCGACAAAAGTATTCTCTTCCTGAGGCCGCGAAATCGTTTTGCGGCAGAAATAATTTTCTCGTTTGTTTAAAGTTAATTTAGACACTTTTTTTTAGGTTATTAGTTTCCGATCTATCAGATGCGAAAGCTAGTCAGCAATTATTGGAAGTGGCCACTGATGAAGCCAGTGAGGGGAACTGTATAAAGGACAGCTGCGTTTTATGACCCATTCGCGTAGCTAATGTTTTTATATACAATACTAATACAGTAATATTATCAATGGTAATAATAACAATATTAGAAAATAATAATAATAATTTTAAAATATAATAATAATAATTTTAAAATATAATAATAATAACAATAATAATAATATTACTAAATAATAATAATAATAATAATAATAATAATAATAATAATAATAATAATAATAATAATAATAATAATAATAATAATAATAATTTTAATAACAGTAATCGATAGTCAGTCTGTATAAATTGGTTCAGCGATTAATTTCCCTGTTTTTTATTACACGGTTAACCTCCACAATAGTGTCAGATGCGATTAATTTCCCTGATTTTTATTACACGGTTAACCTTCACAATAGTGTCAGATGCGATTAATTTCCCTGTTTTTTTTATTACACGGTTAACCTTCACAATAGTGTCAGATTCTCATTTTCAGACTAAGAAAGCTGGCTACTGCTATTAATAAGCAAAAAGAGTCACTGAATAATGTTAAAAAAAATAATCGAAATCAGTGCAACCGCCAGTAAAACAGACGTGTGTTGTCTTATAACAATTTGTCCCCCCAGCATAGGTCCCCTTTGCCAGTCATTCTTTTTTACTTGCTTAATTATTCTTAAATATACATTTTTTATAGGTTTGTTTCCTATTGTGAACTAATTTAATCTAATTTAATCTAGCCTATCTTAAAGTACAGATAACGGTATTTTTGACTCTTGAAAGGATGGTTCAGAAACTGACTTACGGAATCCCTCAAAAAGAAATATAATGATAAAATGAAAATATAGGTTGCTAGTGAAGTCAGTTGGCAAAATGTTCAATACCATTGTTAAAAAAAAATGTGCCAAATAAATTAAAAACGTTGCGAAATTTGGTCATTCAGGCCATTTACCTACACAAATTTGAGCTTCTATCAATTAGCGGAAGTAAACATATATCAGCATGATTTTAAATGATTAAATCATATATCTAAATTATTACTATACACTCAACAAAAAAGTGTCATTTCATAAATCTGAAAATAATACAATGGGGTGTGTGGGGAGAGGAGGTGCCTGTGGAGCGAGGGATTATTATTGTTGCGTGAATGGCAAACATTTAATCCCCATATAACATTTTACAGATATAATATTCATAATTTCTATGTTTGACCTGCTCTCTATTACTCGCATAATGAAATGTCTTCACAGTCTCTCACTGCGAGCTCAAAACACCAGATCTTGATCACTCTAAGCTACAGCATTCTGAATTCATCACACAGGAGTAAGAAGCTTAGAAGTTTATATAAACCTAGGTTGAGGCTCATTGATCAGAACTTAAGTTGTGAAAGACTGCCATTATGGTCTCATTGCAATATTTCTTAGTTTTTTTTTATTTAATTCGTTGAGGCAAATCACATAAAGTTCCCATTATTTAATTACTTCATACTCTCTCAGACAACTGAATCCAGACACTGGTTTAGCCAGCGGACATTCGGTCCATTGAATTTAACACGAGTAAATCATGGGTCGCTGCTACCATGGTCCACCATAGCCGATGGCAACCCCACCTTCACGTGTTCTTAGAATCCCTCTCCCTGGTGTCAGCAAAATTGAACGGGCCTTTCTTTGGCAAAGACCCCTGTCAGGTTGATTGCTTGACAAATAAGCTAACATCAACATCTTATTCTTATTTGCTAGCTGTTAGTCAATGGTCGATTAGCTAGCTCAGACTTTTGACTGGAATTTTCCCTCCAGTCGTTTAGCTGTGTTAAGGGAGGATTGCACTGAAGAGAGATTAAACCTCTGGAATCACGCTGGGTGTAGGATGACCTTTGATCCTTCATCATAGGTTAATTACCACCTGAAGGTCGTGGCACTAAGTCCTCTATTATGGATGTCAACAGCCACCGGGTGTCTGCTGACATACACACTCTTTCGCTTTAATCTGACCTACCCTTTGTGCGCACTCTTCGAGTTATGTTTGCGGGGGTCACTTTCCATCTCCTGGCCCCTCCGCCTAATGTACAATAGCTGCCATAATTGTACATGCTTTTATAGCTCCTCTTGAATGGGTGTATGGAGTTTTCCTTCACTGTGTGCTCCAACGTGTATGTTTTGGTATTTATCTGCGTCCTAGTATGTCCTGCTACGAAAGTGTCCTAGTGTACGTCCTACTATGAATCGTTTACACCTCCTTACCTCCAGATGTTGTAAGTCAATAATTATTTTTTCTGACTTAACTGGTCTCTATGTCTTTCCTGGTCTCAACTCTTTACTTCTTAAAAAAGTCTCAACTGGAATGTTGTATCTATTAGGGTACATACTATTGTTTTCACTAGGATATCTTCCGTTGATTCTATTGTGATAATTATCGTTGTTGCTAATGGGATTTCTGCTGTTGCTCTTACTCAAAAGTCTGTCAATGTTCTAATTTTGATATCTGCCGTTGTTTCTCTTATGTCTGTCATTATTTCATTATTTCTCTTAAGTCTGCCGTTGTTTCATTGCTCTTATTCTACCATGATATTGTCTCTAAATATTCACTCATCAAGGAAGGTACCAGCATGCTTGTGAGGGGTTCAAAGAGAGAGGAATTAAAGAGAGTGTCTGCCTCTCCTTCCGTTCCCCAGGCGCTGGATGACCCCTATGAATTTAGTGTTCTCATTACTTTAATAATAATAATAATAATAATAATAATAATAATAAAATAATAATAATAATAATAATAATAATAATAATAATAATAATAATAATAATAAGAAGAAGAAGAAGAAGAAAGAAGAAGAAGAAGAAGAAGAAGAAGAAGAAGAAGAAGAAGAAGAAGAAGAAGAAAATTTTAGAAAGGACTTAATTTTAAATGAGTCCTTGCTAATTGACCAGTTTTACTAATCGGCACGACATATATATATATATATATATATATATATATATATATATATATATATATATATATATATATATATATATATATATATATATATATATATATATATATATATATATATATATTTTGTCGTGCCGATTAGGTAAAACTTGCGATTTTGGCTTAAATAGCAACGCTCACCTTGCCATAGAAGACAAGTGAAAATTTGTGTATGCAATAATTTCGCCAAAATCATTCTGAACATAACGAAAAAAATATATTTCATTGTGTTTGTTCATTATTAAATTAATGTTAACGTATCTAAAATATATTTAGTTGGGTTAGGCTAAATTAAATTGCGCTTGTTGTAATAAGGTTAGGTAGGTTTTCAAAGTTTCTCTTGGTACAAAATTATAAATTCTTACATTAACATAAATGAAAAAAAAATATCTTTAAACGTATAAGAGAAAATTTTAGAAAGGACTTAATTTTAAATGAGTTCTTGCTAATTGACCAGTTTTACCTAATCGGCACGACATATATATATATATATATATATATATATATATGCAAGACAACCACTATGAAAAAATAGAGGAATTCCAAGCGCTTTCGTGACTACTCACGCATATTTTGATATCACTTGTTTACTGTGATCTTTTTGCATATATATATATATATATATATATATATATATATATATATATATATATATATATATATATATATATATATATATAAATGTATATATATATATATATAAGAAAACGCAGTCAGCAGGAAGACTGATCAGGTTCCCATGTAACGCTCTTCTCTACTCAGCCACAAATGGCACATAAGCTGGACAATCTGGTTTACAAGTAATGTTTCTTCCCAGCCCGGGCACATCAGTGGCCCCAAGTATGGTTTCAAGCTATTTCATTCTCTTCCTGTATGTTCTAACCTCTCAAGCGATTTTTATATCAATGCACCACGCAGAAACAAGCGGGTATATTCAGAGAAACTGCGAGCTTTATAATACACGTGAACTTGCGGCATAGATATCTAGACAACGAAATCATCGAAACCATCAAGAGAGGCCTCACTACACCCTAGTGCCCAGCCGAGAGAGGACCTCAGACTTTATTACCCAGTAACCCAGATACACATGCCAACCTCCCTAATAGGATCACTTTATATCCCTGTAATAATGACAGACTGCTGGCGTGGAGCTATCCTTGTGCATCCACTCTGACCGACACCTTCAATCTGCTTAGTGATGGTCAGTAGGGTGATGATGCTGACCAAAGGGATGGACAGAAGCTCAACTATTATAAGGATTTAGTCCGCTAGTACCGTTTTGTCCAGTGGGATCAAAGACCCTTGTTTTCTAAAGAAATGGGGTCATGAGTTTCATTAAAGAACTGGGTTCCATACTCAGAGCATCATACCAGAGACCTAAGGATTGCCACTGTTCACTACCAGTGTCGCAGTGTTGCAATCCAGAGGGAAGATGCCTACTGCATCCTGGTTTCCCTGCTGTCATCTGAGGAGCTTGACGCGCTCTACAAGTTAAATATAGTATCAGTATATTCTGTACTTATTTATTTAATCTCGTCAATAGAAAACTCAAATGATGATGGTCTCTAGGCACCATTATGGTAATGCCAGAGCAGTAGTAAGTATGAATGGGAGAGTGTTGGTACCTGGGGAAGAAGTTGATATCCTTGACCTCAAACTAGCAGTGAAGAACCACATTGTAAATCTTGCAAACAAGGCAACCAGGAAGTTTACAGCACTTCGACGTATCTTGCATCTGCTTGACAGTAGGGGTTGCAAGATTTTGCATGAGGCACAAGTACGCTCACACCTTGAGTATGTTTCACTTTCTTGGTTTGCCTGCCCCTCCCCTCTCATCTGCGAATGCTTGACAGAGTAGAGAACAGAGCAAGACGTCTCATCTCTCACCTGGACCCATCCTGGATAGATCTGTCATTTCAGCAGAGCCTTCAACACAGGAGGGAGGTGGGCGGCCTTACTGTTACGTACAAGGCCAACAAGGTCAAAGTACCACACTTGGCTCCACTTCGAGGACAGCGAGAAGCAAGCTTCTATACCACAAGACGGGCAGAAAGCAGCAACATCATTCTGGTTGTACCCTTCTCCAGAACATCACTTCATCTGAGATTATTTATTCCCAGGATGACTGGAGTCAGGAACATATTCGTTCAGCATAATAATGTCAACGAGAAAAAGTCAGTTGATCAAATGAAAATGCTGGCCCACAGATGGATCCAACTTCATCCTGTTCCCTACTTGTATGTTTCATAACAATAAAAATGCTTTCAAATGAGCTGATGTAGGTAACACCTAGCTTGTCCAAAAATTTAGGAATCCTTAACTTGTCAATAGCTTGTCAATAAAGTTAGGAATCCTTAACCTAACCTTGCCAAACCCTGTGTAAAAAAAAGTGTATAAATAAACACAAAATATAGGATAATCAGAGAAGAAAAATACTCAAACAGCTTAACAGAAGAAATCTCAGGATTATTAGTAGCAGAAACTTGATTTACTTTTCCGAGGCTAAGGGGTCTCATCATTTGCCCTATATGAGATACATATACAAACATATGGATAGATATATGACTTTAAGCAGAGAGAAGATAAAAGGAACGAACTATAAAGATCACAAGAGAATGAAAACGAAAAAGATTACTGAATTGTCATAAAACAAAAAAATTACAGTGAATAGCGCAATGGTATAAATTAAAGGCATCAACATTCAAAAACATTTTGTAGTAACAGTTTTGAGATTAGTAAAAACGTAACATTCACGAAAATCCTAAATTTCAGATGTACAAACTAGGAAAAGACACTTAGCAAAACAAGCTGTTACTGGTACAAGATTGTGATCTTTGTAGAGTTGTACAATGCTCTATATGTATCGCTCAACCCAGAGCAAAACGTTGTCCCAATGTAAATTTGTTCTGTAACGCGTGTCTTCTCATTACTGTTGTCGGGTAGTACGCTATTTGGGGCCAACTTTGCAGAAGTAGAAGTAGCGAAAAACATTCAAGGGCACGACTTTGTGGTCTTTTTTGGATCAATAAGTTGCAACTTGAAGCTTAGACTGTTTTTTGTTACGGAGGAATCCCTCACGTTACCTTTTATAAAGACAGTTCAAGGTTTGTTTATAATCGCGTAGTGTACTGATTGCACATTTGCATATCATTACGGCCATTTTGCAAGGTCTGTGTAGTTCCAGCTGTTGTGTAAAGTAACTTCAGGGAGCAGATTTGGAACAAGACTTTAAAATATTTTCGATATATAAATTATGACACATCTCTTTCACTTACGCTACTATAGAGATAATCAGATAAACGTTTTTTATACTAATGTGTCTACATAGAACTGCTTGACACGTCAAGTGCAGTATATGACCTTCATTATGAAGCAATGCATTTAACCAGTTCGAATTTTCCATTCATTTCCTCTCCTCACTCTTCCCTCCCCAATGCCCATTCCCTCCTGTCGCTATTACTCTCTCCTCTTCCCTCTCCTCCTCTCGCCCTGTCCAGCAATAACCTCTGAGGCCTGTCTATCCGGGCACCAATCTGTCCTCTCAATTATTCAAGGTATCGATGGGGGTAACTCTGATCACTCCCTCATACTGACAGAAGAGGTGGAAAGGAATTTTCACATCACTCATTTCCGATAGTCTGGCACAATACATTAATATGCACGTTCTCATCCGGCTCTTATACTCTAGTTGGTTTTCGTTGATTTTGTATGGTGCTGATGATGAACTAAGTTAAGTCCTAAACTAGTCGTGAATAAATGAAGCTCTGAGTAGCTGTGCTGGTTTTCGTTTTCCTTATGTCTGTGTGTTTGTGTGTGTGAGTGTGTGTGTGTGTGTGTGTGTGTTTGTGTGTGTGTACTCACCTAATTGTGGTTGCAGGGGTCGAGACTCAGCTCCTGGCCCCGCCTCTTCGCTGTCTGCTACTGGGTCTCTGCTCTCCCTGCTCCATGAGCTTTATCATACCTTGTCTTAAAACTATGTATGGTTCCTGCCTCCACTATATCTTTCTCTAGTCCATTCCACTTCCTGACTACTCTGTGGCTGAAGAAATGTTTCCTGACATCCCTTTGACTCATCTGAGTCTTCAGCTTCCAGTTGTGTCCCCTTGTTTCTGTGTTCCCTCTCTGAAACAACCTGTCACTATCTACCTTGTCAATTCCCCGCAGTATTTTGTATGTCGTTATCATGTCCCCTCTGACCCTTCTTTCCTCCAGTGTTGTTAGTCCTATTTCCCTCAACCTTTCTTCATAAGACAGACCCCTGAGTTGTGGAACTAACCTTGTCGCAAACCTTTGCACTTTCTCTAGTTTCCTTATGTGCTTGACCAGGTGTGGGTTCCAGACTGGTGCTGCATATTCTAGTATGGGCCTGACGTACACGGTATACAGTGTCTTGAACGATTCCTTGTTAAGGTAACGGAACGCTAATCTAAGGTTTGCTCAGACGCCCATATGCTGCCGCAGTTATCTGGTTGATGTGTGCCTCCGGAGACGTGCTAGGCGTTATACTCACTCCAAGGTCTTTTCCTTTGCCGAGGTTTGTAGCCTTTGTCCGCCTAGCTTGTACTCTGTCAGCGGTCTTCTTTGCCCTTCTCCGATCCTCATGACTTTGCATTTGGAGGGATTGAATTCGAGAAGCCAACTGCTAGACCAGATGTCGAGCTTGTCCAGGTCTGTTTGCAGCCCTGCCTGGTCCTCTTCCGATGTGATTCTCCTCATTATTGTCACATCATCCGCGAATAGAGACACTTCTGAGTCTATCCCGTCCGTCATGTCATTTACATATACCAGGAATAACACTGGTCCTAGGACTGACCCCTGCGGTACACCGCTCGTCACAGGCGCCCACTGTGATACCTCACCACGCACCATGACCCGTTGTTGCTCTCTTTGAGATTCCTGATCCATTCCAATGCCCTTCCTGTTATACCTGCTTGTTCTTCCAACTTCTTTACTAATCTCATGTAGGAACTGTGTCGAAGGCCTTCCTGCAGTCAGGAAAATGCAATCAACCCACCCTTCT